>CM077835.1:28303610-28473610 GCA_039720395.1 Liquidambar formosana
TGTTTATTCAAAGATCATCTTTTAAATGGAAAACACTGTGTTCCCTCAAAAAG
The DNA here is from genome assembly GCA_039720395.1 of Liquidambar formosana. Classification (NCBI taxonomy): domain Eukaryota; kingdom Viridiplantae; phylum Streptophyta; class Magnoliopsida; order Saxifragales; family Altingiaceae; genus Liquidambar; species Liquidambar formosana. The sequence goes on from CM077835.1 coordinate 28,303,664, forward strand.
GATGTTGATCTAGGATTGGGTAACGTGACCTTGAGGTATACACTCCTTATTGGGAAGTGGTTGTGGAGGTTGAGATGGTAAAGTTCCATTGGCACTTGATCATCTAAACTAGTGGGGGGCTAAGATGGTTAATAGGGAGACTCACCAACTTCATTGTTAGAGATGGATTTTAAATTTGCTCTTAGGAGAATGTGGAGGGGATACAGCCCTTTAAAAGAGCCTTATTTATTTATTTACTTTCTTTTCAGTTTAAGCTTGATTTTGTTGTTCTGTCCAGTGATTCTATACGTCTAATTTTTTTCTTCCTCTAATTTGAATTAGAGGGAATTCTTGAGGTTTTGTTTTGTTTTTTGTTTTTTTTTTTTTGAAGGTGTAAATGAACATTTTTATTAGAAACCATAAGGAATTGATGTGGAAAACTACACAGCGGAATACATTGAATAACAAAAATTTAGTTCAATTCCTTAAAGTCTATGAATCTGATTGTGGTTCATTACAAAAACATAAACCCTAATTACATGAGGAGGGTGATGACTTACATGAGATCCTTAAGTCGTTGATTGTTGTTTTAGTTGAGCAGCTCAAGTGTCCTGCCTCCATAGTATCCATACCAAGCAAAAGCTTTCAAGTTGCTCTTGAATAAGCTCTTTAGGGTTGCTAGAAGGAGAAGACAAGAGAGAGAGAGAGAGAGAGAGAGGGAGAGAGAGAGAGAGAGAGGGAAAGCTAGGGCCGACCTTGAGGAATGTGTTATGTGTGTGGAGCATGTGCTAGCATGCTTAAATACCTACACACAATGATGGTCAACCATTAGGGAGAAATCCTATTCCATGTTGAGTTATGCAGTTCCAATAATTGCATAATAACTCCTATAACTTACATCTGATGCAAGTAAGGCCCAAACAAATAAATCTAATTACACTTGCGGCTTTTCTCTCACAAAAGTTGTACTTTGCTTATGGGTGTGTGACCCATTGGGTTCATATCATTTAGTAGTAGGTAGTGTCACTACAAGTGCCCAATGGAACACTTTCCATTAAGGGTCTAATTGGAATTCCTTTCAATTCCCTAGTTGATGATAACTCACTTATATCAATTAAAATATCTACTAATGATGAGTAACATCTAGCAATGGCTCATGATGTTTTCCTAAATGAAGTGAAGATAAATTAAAGAATCCTTCAATTACAGTTATGGTACAATTACATCCTTTCATCAAAACAATGTCTCTAATTAAACTAATCAGACATGAAAGTTTGTGAAGTCCCTAGTTTAATGCTTCTATGAACATTCTCAAAAATCAATTGAAGTAGATGCACTATGAAAGCTCCTTTCCATGGTCATCCTGCTATGACCATAGATTTGCATGAGTTATATTTGTGAATGTCACTTCAGACATTCTCTCCCTTTTATTGAGAGTGATAGATTCCTTGTTGATCACTCACATGCCTCCATACATGAAACAATAGAGCCAATGAACACCTTTGTAAGTTCTCTATGGGATATACAGTTAGTGCTATTAAACTTTAAAAGTTCCATTCACAAGACAACCATGGTGTCTCAAGTTTAAGGATTACTTGTACGAGTTCAACTATGAGATATTGATTGACAGGCAAGTAAAATTCCATTTAGTATGCTCAAGTTAAGATGGTCACATTCAATGTACCGATTCTTCTAACAAGCACCCACATGTTTTGTCTTTGTGTCTCCACACAAATAGTTTGAGACTAGCTATCCTCCTAAAGAGTCAACATAACATTTGCTAGTCTTATAGTTTATTGTTGTCCATCACAATGGACCTTTAACTAGGAATGATTTAGGAGAAGACTACCAGCTAATTAATTGAAGTGTGATCCATCTTGATGCTTAGGAAAGAATGGCCACATATAGTTGCTTAACGATGCATATGACTTAGCGTGCTCTTGGGCTACGTTCTTGGTGTATTACTATCATATATGTCACACGAGTACAGGTACGGGTGTGTTTCTAGGAGTCTGACTCATCAAAATTTTGAATTTAGGATATGGGGACTCGGCAAAAAAGGATCCAAAAATGGGATATGGGTACAGGGATACGTTTGTGTGTGTGTATATATATATATATATATATATATATCTATATATACTAGTTGATGCACACGTGCGTTGCACGTGATAATATTTGCGTTGTAAAATATAATTTTTAAATCAAATTTAAATTTCTATACTCACTCATTGTTCATCTCCCAGTACAACTCTAATTCATATAACTACCAAATTTTTTACAATCATGTAACAATTTTTTTTTCTAAATAGAATTCTTCAAATTTTAGTTTCCACACATTGCCTTTTATCCTTCTCCCACTATAACTCAAATTTGTAACTTATGATTTTTTTTACTTACGTAACAATTTTTTTTTCTTTTCCTGTTTGGATAGAATAATATTTATTTTAATTTTGCTTATTTCTCATTCCAATAAGATCGAGATGCAATATTGAAACTAACATCCAAATGAACTTAAGCAAAAAAAAGAGAGGTTTGAAAAACAGCTATACAACTATAAGGAGATTCATAAACTTGCATAATGTTACGTGTGCCTATATATATTATAAGATATAACACAAAGACTTGAAGAACCTTTGTTAAGACAATGAAGTTTTCTAAGAATATGGAGAAAATAATAAATAAATAAAAACCCGGCCACCAAATTAAAATTTGTGTGCACCTTTGGTCATCCAATTTTAAGCACGGCCATGATTACTGAATTAAGAGAATGATAAAAATCAAGATGCACTTACAATTCATTGATCTGGAAGATAAAAAACCACTATACAACTGGTATGCTATAACAGATTTCAAGAAATAAAATTATTGACTATAATTGATCCTATAAATGATATATAAAAAAAAAATAGTGAAATTTATAGGGAACAATAACTTATAGCCATGACAATGACAATTTCTTACAAACATATTTTGTTCAACAAATCACTAAAAAAAAATACCTAAAATATTATATAAAATATAAAAATTGCAACGTACAAAAATAAAGCAAATTAATATCTTATGAAGGGAGTTTTTATCTCCAAGATTATATTACATACATATTGAGCATATCAAAACGAAGAATCTAGAAAAGAAAAAAAATTGGTACCTTTTTATGACGGGTTTTTGAGTTTGTAAAGAGAGAAAAAGAGAAAGATTAAATACACAATTTATAAGAGAGAAGATAAAAGAATTAATGTCAAGCTAATGCACCGGTTGACAGTTACTCAATAAGCATTATAAAACTAAATCAATAGATAGAGAAAAGAGGAGAAGCATATAGGTAGAAGGGAGAAGGGAGACGTATGGTTGATTAGTTGTATATTATTATTAGGTCTCTAAATCAATAGGATGCTTAACTCGTGTAAAATAAGTCACCTTGTTCTAATAACTTTTGTTCTATTATATTTAAATTTTTATAGTTAAGTTATTCAGATTTCTAATTATATATAGAACACTTATGTGTTTCTTAGTTCAAATATATTTATGTGCGTGGTTGGGTGAATGTTATGTAATCTTTGACTTTATATTGATAAATTTTTTTTTCCTATATATCGATCATTTCAATTAGTATGTGGTGTAGCTAGAATTAATAATATAACTTACAACAAAGAGTCAAGACTCAAAACTCTCAAAGAAATTGAAACTTTTTTTTTTTGGGTATAAAAAAGAGATAGTGCACTTAAGTTCATGGTGCATTCATAATTACATAAATAAATCAACAGAAAATCACTTAGACACTCAAAAAAGAAGAAAAAAATTACTTACCTTATGGTTCAAATTTTCTCTAAATCACAATGGGGATTTTGAAAACTCAACTGACCTCAATTCAATAAAACTTTATTCCCTCCTACATGAATCCTATTGGGGAGATTCACTAAAAAAAAAAACAAAAAAAAACTATTGGAAGCAAGCGACAGATCCTTACCTCTATTTTTAAAGTACATGCACATGCATGAACCTCCATTAAAACGTCTAAAAAAAACATCACCACCAGCCGCGTTAATAGAATTATTGAAATAAAATAGATGAAGCAACCGATCGAGAATTAGGGCGTTCACATGGGTTAAAATGGGTCAAAGTATGGAAATAGAAATGAAAAGATATTAATTAATATGGAATAATGATGCATGGGAATTGTTAAAAGCAACCTATATTAAGGTATGTGTTTTAAAATTATAGTTTCCAGATTGCTATATTTCCTATATATGCAGAAGGGTGGGTAGTTGTGTATTTAAAAATTAAAATAAGGGTATATTAGTCAATCAAAAGTTTTTCTCACATTCATCTTTTTATAGGTAGTATAGATATATATATGTATGTATGTATGTATGTATGTATGTATGCATTTATTAATATTTTAAATAAGGTAAATATGATGAGAGGAATTTTTGTAAAAATTTTGATACGTGGGAGGATATTCATAATAATTAGATTTAGTGGGATCAAATATGAAATTCAAATTTTGGTTTTTTAAGAATAAAAGAAAGATTAGAATTAAATTGAAAAGTTAAAAAGATAAAAGGTTTAGTGGGTGGGGAATGGGTTTCATATTCGACAAAACCAAACCATCTGCTGATCGCCTTCCCACTTCACTTTCGGTGGGAGCAACCACAGTAGCCTCTGGCGAGACTTCCGACACATCTCTGACAAAGGTTCTGGCCAGCCACCAGCACAAGGTACGCTCTCTCTCATTCTTTTTCTTTTTTCTTTTTTTTCTTTTCTTTCCTTCCTCCCCCTTCTTTCAGCCTCCTACGACGTTGCTGCTGCTTTTTCTTCTTCTTCTTCTTCTTCTTCTTCTTCTTCTTCTTCTTCCTCTTCTCCTTCTCCTTTCCCTTCTTCTCCTCTTTCTTCTCCTATAGCTGTGTCCGATTTGTAGCTGAGGTATCCCGTGTAACACCTCGACCCGGAGGGTGAAGGTGTTAAAAAAGTTATACACGTGGGCAAGTCAGAGTAAAAATTTTGCAGAAGACTTAGTCAAAGAGCCACGTGTAATTTTTTTAAAATTTTTTTTATAAATAACTTTAGAAATAAAGATTGTACCAGCTCATCAATAACATCCAAATAAAACCATATGATATGTCATGCTCATGCATCATGCCCACTCTAACAAATATCCAACATAGTAATGCCAACATCCCTGGCATATAGGTAATACAAATGTCCAAAGTATCTAGATAATAGTGATATTTAAAACATCATCCATGAACTAAATGCCATGCCTGTGCATCTAACAATGCCAATGTTCATGCAACCTCAAGTCCCAAACTCAAGTCAACAGCTAGGCGTTTGCCCGAGGCAAACCCTCAACCCCAATCTGAAAATCTGCGTGGAATATAGGAATGAGCTACGAAGCCCAGTAGGAATATGTGTGATATCTCAACTAATAATATAACATTGATACATGGGATATTATAAAATCAATTATATAAATCACAGAGAATTAAACAAGTTTTTCTATAAATTGTGTGGGTTTTTGCATCAAATATCGTTCTCAAATCATGGTTCATAAAATCCATTCTCACCCCAAAACATGGGGTCAAGAACTGTATCACCTGTTGTTGACTCTCAGGCTAGCCAAGCACGTAAATAACCAACACCTGCGCGGCGTTCTTCCTCGAGGGTTTTGGGGCTTCCACCCAAGGGCCCATGACTTGTACTTGCTCACTTCTTGGAGTATTCTCAACCAAGGACCGTAGGCCCTAACCCGCGTGATACAATCCAAGACCCATGGCCTCCACAAAATAGTACCATGAACCAAATATATATCCAATAACATTTTTCATAATTCATGTGAGGCATAACTTATAAAGAACAATTCATAATAGCATGCTCGAAGCAATTTCATGATATAAACATTTCACGATAATCAATATGCGTCAGAGTTCACATTAAATAACACCATACATCATGCTATCTTCCATGTGTCATATTTTCAATTTAAATCTAAGATCATCATTGATTTAGAAAAGCATGTTAAATAAAACATGTTATACTATGAGGAGAGATATCACAATTCCTACCTTGTTTCGTGTGCAAGACTGACTCTAACTTCGTGTGACAATGTCCAAAATGCAAATGCATGCTAATGCACCCTAGGGTCCTCCCAAGGACCAACTGAATCTGATCATATTGTACACGCACATATTTAGGAAATTTCCAAATCAAGATAAATAATAATTTTTATGGTTAAATTAATTATCTTAGGTTTCTCTAAGTTCAAACTAGAGTCCCATAATGTCAAAATAATTTTTAAAGCACTTTTTATAATTTTCGTGAATTTCTATAATTTTCTGAAATTTTATATTATTTTCCGGAAAAATAGAAAATTGGTCAAAGAGTCAAATATGGTTAAAAATGAAGTCAAATTGGTCAACTTTGGCCTAGAAGAGTCAAGAGAATTTTTAAAACCATTTTCCTATTTTTTGGAAATTTTCTGTAATTTTTGGAATTTATTTTGTATTTTTGAAATTTATGAAAATAGGAAAAATAAGCTAATAGTCAAGGTTGGTCAAACTATAGTCAAAATGATCAACCAAGGGTCCCACATGATAGGGCTCATCAAGACGAATCTGCCTGTCAAATTTGGAGTCAATCGGGTTAATCTAAGGTCCTCAAATGCATGAGAACACAATATGTATGGGTGAGCGTACCCACACTGGATCACAATCCAAGTCATCTTCAACCTCAGCACGGATTGTTTTTACCTGACTCAGTTTGTCATGTGTTCACCAGGCCAACTTCGGCTTACCATATCTTACTCGTTTCTCAACCGTTTTTAGTGATTCAAGTGTCAAATCAAAGCTCTCGCGGAGCACTACATGCATATATAAATTGTTCATCCAGAATCTTACAAAATCATAATCGTTTTTAAGCTTAAACTTTCGGGTTTACATGACCCAAAATTCTGAAATTTCTAACGCTTCATCCTACGGTCATTTTTTCTGAAATTTAACATTACTTTGGTATTCCTTGACCCCAAAAACATAGAATAGGGTCATTCGCATCAAAATAATTCTAGATAATTAAAACTTTAAACATACCTAGTATGTAAAATATATATATATATGAGCAAATTCAAATATATGCATCAATAGTAGGAGAGGTGAGGTTCTTACCTCATTGAGAGAGCTCCACGAGCTCAGCCAGAAACCAACTGATCTCCCTCCCCTCTCCCTCTGTTTTTCTCTTTTGTTCTCTCACTCTTACTGCCCGCTCTCTTTCACTCTCGTTCTCACTCTCTTCTACTCATCTTCATGCACGGATATAAAAATAAGGGAGGAGACAAAATCTGAAAAGAGAGCCGAAAGGGGGTAATAGGGGTGCAGCGCCGAACTAGGGGTATGGGGTGTGCAGGCTTAGGTAGTGTAGGGAGTAGGGTAGAATAGGTGTGCTGTCACTTGGAGTGTAGGTGTATAGGTATAGTGCATGGGACTTAGGGTGGGGTTTATAACTAGGATTATAAACTCATCCAAAAATAATAAAATATTATATTTTTAAAATTCAGGATATTACATCCGGCATGGATGGCATACCCGTACCTGTGTCGTGTCGTGTCGTGTCGTGTCGTGTCGTGTCGACATGGGTACCTTGGGGTAAACAGGCAAGTCCGTGTAACACAGACTATCATGTTGTCCATGACTTCATTTGTAGAGTGAAAACCCCTCTTTTAGCCAAAAAATCTTCCTCATTCGCTGATCTAGCCATCCACTTAACCTTAAAACTGAAAACATGAATCAGATAAAAAATTTCTCTAAAAATCGTGCGTAACTTCAGGACCCCAAATGGCACACCCATACCCAAATAACGTGCGTCTATCTTTTTAAACTGCAGTGTATATATATGTGTGTATGTGCGCGCGCGCGCGCGCTGTGCTCGCACGCGCGTCTGTTTGTGTTTCTGTTTTTATAGTTGTAAACATGTAATGGGGCAAAAAGGAGGTATTTTAGTATTTTGCATTCTTTTCGGCAAATTATCATTGCTCCTTTTTTTGTTTTTTGTTTTTTTCTTGTTGATTTGAGTTTATTTCCACTTTATTAGCTTCTATTATATTCCCATGTACCACATTTGGGGTGTCCAATCATCTTTAGAGGATTGGAATCTTATATAAAGAATATCATATTGGAGAATACGGTGGCTCAGCTGATGATATCTAGAAGTGAATAAATCTAGAGAGAAGTTGGTTGGTATATGCTTATTATTACTTATGCAACATGAAACTTGAAGGGAACCACTTAAATAAAGGAAAAAAAAATTTGCATTAAATGACAGTAAAATTCTAATTAGAAACTTTTATTAGAGGAAATCAGTGCATGTTATAGAATTAGCGATTTGATTGGAATGCGGCCTCACTTTTGGTGAAGGAGCTTTCCTATTGTGGATTTCTAGTTTTCTTGCAATCTAATTGGAAACTAGCTATATCTATTAATCTAGAACTTTTTATCTGTAGCAATTGATCCATTTGATATAATGTATTACTTCATGCAGGCATACAGCTAAGTCATGCCACAAGTGGAAATGTTAAACAATAATCTTTCGTAATTATTTAATTGCAGATTACTTACAGAGACTGTAAAGCAATCTCAGGATGCTTGGGGTGGTTCAGGAGACTGGAGTGAAGTTGAGGTGTTGTATAGTTTATCATTTTTTTTAAGTACCATATGCAGTTGAGTTTGATGCATTTGTAGTGATTAGTCACATGGTTTCTCTGTTGGCATTAATGGTGCTTTGTTTCAAAATCCCAGACAATCAGAAACAATCTTTTTGTACCTTTCAAATAATTTGATTCATTTTACGTTCCTGATCTTTCCATTCATGGAACTAAATTTGCACCAGTCTGGGAACCAGTTCTGCGGACTAGTTTAATTGGAGAAAAACTAATTGCGAGTGTAAAAGTGAAATGAACTGTGAAATGTATACTAATATTCTATATTAAAATGGCTATGGGGTATTCTTCCTCTTCATTTTTTTCTTTCTCTTTCAAAAGAATATGTTATTACATCAACTCACTTCTGCAGAATGTATACTAATTTTCTATATTAAAATGACTTCAAGTTATTCCCCCTTTTAATTTTTGATTGTTTCAAAATATTAGATTATTACATCTACTCGCTTTTGGTTGTTGTAATGCCTTCGCGCAAGATTTTCAATCTTTTGGTTCAAAATGAGCTAATGGCTGGTAAAATTTAGATTTGAAAACTAAAAATGAAATTGGAGTACTCCTAAGATAAATGATGTAGCATTAATTTTGGCAGAAGTCCTTGAAATCAGTGCCACGTTTTACTTATTTCAAAATATCTTTTCAGATATGCTTTGTAACACTATTAAACTGGTCTGTCATTATATCATCTCAGGGAGCATGGGTTCTGAAACCGAGAAACATAAAACCAAGGTTAGTTGTACATTTTGTTGGTGGTATATTTGTTGGAGCCGCCCCTCAGCTTACCTACCGTTTGTTTCTGGAGCGCCTTTCAGAAAAGTGAGTCATTTTATGTTGATAATATAGGTGGTTATCAATTATTACATACTCATCAAGTTATTTTGTACGGTTACTAATGTATTGTGTTGAAGTCTATAAGTTGGTGCATCATCTCAGATATATTTCTTAATTTAAAATTTTTCTGATATTCTTAGTGCCTGTTTGGATTAGATTCTGGGAGGCCCAAAATCTCTTTTGGCAGCCCATAATCTATTTTGGGCCTGTTTGGGTATTTTCTTCTTAATCTTCATAATCTATTTTAACCATCAAAAGTGATTTTAGGCCCACTTTTTGTTAAGTTGGGGTACCCCAGCTTCTCTTAAAATTGACCGAGAATCAGGTGCAAGCCTTTAATGAAACTTATTGTATTACCAAATATACCCTTCACATTTCAACACCTTAATGAAAGAATACCAACCTTATCCTCTCAGCCCACTATTATAAGGTTTTGTCTCATCCTCAAATCTACCATTCTTGCTCTCTTGTCTCTCTCTATGAGCACCGTCCACAACCAAAAAAATACATCCTCTCTGACAAAGATTTCACCAAGTAAAACCAATCTCTCTCTCTCTTCAACATATTTTTTGGTATCTTTTTTCTTTTTCTCAAATCGTTCTTATAAAAGTCCTAAACCCTTAATTTTTTTTTGTTCACTTCATTGCTGTCTTTGTGAGGGCAATAGTGTTATTTCAATGTCAAAATCACTTCAACAGATGTTGTTTCCAAAGAGATAAAAAATCAATTGTGATAACAAAATCACTTTAAAATATAATTTCCAAACACTAATAGGATTCTCTACTGCTACTAGCAGCTTCTGATTCTGTCTAACAACATAAGTTGAAGCTATCCCAAACAGGCACTTATTGTATTTCATCTTATATAATTTAATATTTGTTATGGCATGAGAATATCAGATAAAATATTGGAAGTGATAACCTGAACTTATTTCTTCAGGGCCAGCTCATTATGTTTGTTCCTTTTAGTTTTGAAGTTGGATTTCTCCTTTTGACTATCTGTCCTACCCTCCTCATATTCAATTGTTGTTTATTCTCTAAACAAACCACCGCTGGTGGATTCTAGTATGATAATATATTACTGAGAATTAAGGAGATTAATGATTAACATTGTTTTGTGATTTAGGGGTATATTGGTGATTGCAACACCATATGCGAGTGGATTTGATCACTTCTTCATTGCAGATGAAGTGCAATTCAAATTTGATAGGTGTCTTCGGTTTCTACAAGAAACAGTGAGTTTCAATTTATAATCTGTGAAACCTTTATTTATTTGTTTTGTTTTGTTTCTTTTTATTTTTTTATTTTATTTTTATTTTTTTAAGGGGAAAAAAATCCAACGCATCTTGCATTAGACAGGTACAAGATCTTCCTACTTTTGGCATTGGCCATTCTTTGGGATCTGTCATCCACCTTTTGATCGGTATTATGAGATCATCCTTTATCATATTGCTCGTAGTGGTGTGACTGATTTAGTTCAACAATTTTTTAGAGTGACTTGACTGTTGATCAGGATCAAGATATGCTGTTCAAAGAAGTGGGAATGTATTAATGGCATTTAACAACAAGGTATTGGACCTCTTATATTCTTATGCATTCCAGCCAGAGTTTATTACACTAAATCTATTCGAAGTTTTGACCTGTAAAGTAGGGGTTACTTATATGGAGAATTAATTTTTTTTCTCCAAAGTTTCAGCAGCAAGCATTTGGAAATGCATTTCAGAGATTGCACGTGTGTGCATGTGTGTGTGTTTATGTTGTTTGTTTCAATGGCAGGAGGTAAAATCTAGGGAAAATATTTATTTATTTGAGTCTAACAAAAAACATGTGAAAAAATTGATTCAATATCACTCAAGAAAGTCCAATGATGAGTCAGCTAAAGGTCCCGTTTGTTGTTGTGTTTTTGTGAAAGACTGGAGTTTCAACAAATACCATAGGAAGGTTTTCTTCTATGTAAGTACATTGATTAGTGTGTGACAGGAATACAAGGTGGTGAAAAGGTCGACCTCAATTTAAATGCATTGTGACATGGGTGACCTCAATTTAAATGCATTGTGACATGGATGTTGGTGGTTTGTTTCCCAAATCAGTGTTTAAGAGAAGCTAAATAAGCAGCATTGTTCTTATGTAGGTTTTTGATACCCCGTAAAAAAAGGAAGGTGTGTTAAAATTTTTCTAAACAACAATGCCCATCAATTTGATCTTGTTACGATAAGATCTTGTGAAGGATTTTATGTTGGGTGAGAAGGTATAAGGATTGGGTACCCAGACTTTCTTTAGAAGGAAAGGCTTCCCTAAATTAATCTAATTGTAATAGTCCACAAAGGCTCACAAAATTGCCCTTTTTATGATGTCATTGCAATAGCAACAAATTATGATGGTTTGACTTGTGGCCAAAATACACCAATGAGAAGTGGTCACATGTCACCAATGACCTTGTGACATATGCCCATAAGTCCTTTTGACTTGGTCCTTGTGACCACACTATGAGGGTGCCATGTCTCACCTTTGCATCACTTGCCTCCAAGATACTAAGTGCCCTTGATGGGAAGGTCCCACCTTGACTGAGGATACCCATCTCAGAAAAGATGTCTGTTGTACCTCGAATATCTATCTTGAAGATTCCTCGAGGTCGGATGCCCATCGTGAGTTCATGACAATGGGAATCGAGGTTAGTGCTTAGAGCAAGGTGGCACGACGACGACCTCTTCCCCTTCCTCCTATGTGGTTGTTTAAGGATCTTGGTTTGGTAGCTAGAGAGAAAGGTTAGCCGAGGTAGAGGTTCCCTGAGGCACTAGGGGTGGCACGTTTTGCCTTAGCAGTTGGGAGAGCAATTGTAGATAATGTAACCTTATGCTAACTTTGTCATACGGAACACTAGCATGGTAATGTACTAAGCATAAGTAAAATTATGCGTTCATCAATGAAGCAGGTGTACATATATGGATACGTTGCAATACAGATTCACTGATACAGCCATTAATGAAAAAGTAGGATACGATATGACATGATTACATTTAGAAATAAACTAGATATGGCACATGTGCGTGGCATGCAAATAATATTTAAATAATAAAAGATATATGAAAATTCATAAATTCTCACATATATCTATATATATATATATATATATATATATAGAACATGAAAATCTAATTATTTTTTACTTTTTGTTGATTTAACTCATTAGAATGGACACTCAACATAATAGGTCAAAATTCCTTCCATGGCTAGGAGTCATGGTAGGAATAAGAAGTTGGCTAGGAGACATGCATAGTAGTGGAGATTGTGTAAAATTCATGAAGTGAATGTCATTATGGTTTGATGGGGACGGCAGACACATGGGTCAACAGGGTGATCCAATACGGCCTATTAACTTGAAGACCAAGGGTTTAGCATTATTATTTAGTTTTATTTTTAGAATAATAAATTGTTGCCTTTTAAATTCCTAGACTTTAGGGTTAAGTTTTACCATATTTGGTGTAATTGGACCTCTATATAAAGGCTCCAATAACTCTTTAGTTTTTCAGCTTATTATGAATTAAAAAATTGGGTTTTCCCACGTTTAATGTCGACTCCAAACAAACCCTAGCTAGGTTCCTGCTTCTTGCTTCTTCCAAGCTTCTTTTCTAGTTTTTTCCAAGTTTATTTTCTCTTTCATTGTTCTTAAGAGGGTTGTCCTACATCAGCTTGGTATCAGAGCAAACTGCGATTCCGCACATCTTCGCGAAGCACTTGATCTCCTTCATCACTGCCGCAAGATGCCGTCATGGAGACACCAAATTGATCAACCCACCATCACCGACATCACTTCTGCATCGTTAACCCATCTCAAATCCACCCCACCACCATCGCACAACAGTCGAGCCATCTCCATCACCATTGAAACCCTAACCCAATCGCACCCCCACAATCGCCCCCACAATCGCACAAACCCATAACCATAGTGTCGAAGCCCTTGTCATCACATTATCAGTCAAACCCTAACCACCACCATCCTCCACTGTCACGGCCCCAGTGCCAAACTCAATATCCAAACCCATATACACAACCCTTGTCCAACTCAGTTGCCAAACCAAAAGTCTCAACCTCACCCAAAACAAATTGTATAGCACTCAAAACCATAACCCATCCACCAACAGCCAACCACCACCACCAACAATTTCACCATACTAGATCCACAAACCATAACTCAGGCTTGTGAGTCGTATGACATCATTTGGCGTCGTTTTGGTTTTTCTCTCTGCCGAGGTGTTACCGCCATCAACGGATCTGGGTTCGCAAGACAAAACCCCCTATTGCCGACGATACACTGCCGAGATAGCCATTGTCGAGCCCTAACCATCGGTGCAGAGTCAGCAAGCCACACCCTCGATTCGCACCAGTTGCTTTTGAACTGCCGACGATCTCTCGCACCTTGCCGTTGAGCCTTCGCCATCAAGCCCTCGTTGTCAAGCCCTTGCCGTTGAGCCTTTGCCGTCGAGCCCTCGCACTGCCGGCGCCCCTGTTTCCTTCCCGTCATATCGAGGCATCTCGAGAAGCATCGGGATTTTAGAGCATTTTGGGTTTTAAAAGAAGAGTTTTGGCCTGTTTGGTGATAGCTACAGCGTGGATAGAATTCGGACAGGACTATTCCCACTTTGGTTCGGACTATGCTAACAGGTTTGAGCTATCCTAACTACGGATTTATTCGTATTCCATTTTGGACTTTGCTATCTTATCCATGGATAAAGTTATCCAAGCTTTGATTTATTGCTATTCCTACTCCGGATTTGGTTTGAGTTATTTGTGGATTAAGTTATCTAGTTTGCATTTTGGGTTATCCTCCACAACTAAGACTATTCTAGGCAAATTTTGAGTATCTTGTAATGGAGCCCACTCAATTTGAAAAAGTAGTCAAAGCCCTTCAAAATATGTCTGCTAAACTTGACCGAAGGATGGATCAGTATTATAGTGATTTGAATGCCGGATTTGATAGGTTAGATAAGGAGCTGCAAGAACTTGATTTGAAGCTCAACAAGAAGAAATGCCTAACTCAATACATTTCGCCTTATGTTTTGGGTTGCAATGACTACCGACTTCAATCAAATTATGGGAATGTAATGCCTTATGTTTGTGTTGAGCATACTATTTCTCCAATAATGTGCTCCGATATTCAAGATCAGCAAGCAATAATTGATGAGCCTAAACCTATGGAACAAGAGGGTGATTCATTCCATGAACCTGTGCGAGTTGTAGGAGGCTTGAACTTGAGTATTGAAGTTGTCATTGAAGTTGACAATTTGTGTGTTGAGCCTCTACCTGCAATTGACTATTCATGTGCTGCAAATGCTATTTCTTTAGAGATTCAGGAGGAATTAAATGAATCTATGGCGCAAGAAATTGTTCTAGTCTCTAAAGAATTTGAGAAGGTAAAAAAAGACTTGGGTGTGGATCTTACACTCATTGCTGATAATTTGGGTGTTGAAGAAATTGTTGTGCAAGAATCTCATCCTGCGAAAGCCAACTTGTCAGAATGTGGTGTTTGTCCATCCAATTTACTCAAGATTCGGATTATAGATTTTCTTGGTGTCGACAGTTTCGAGCTACACTGTGATTCTCACTTGACCACGTTCTTTGATAAATTGAGAAGTATCTGTCAAGTTTTACACTTTGAAGTTGCTATTTTTCACCAGGTTTTGAAGCGACTGCTTTATTCTAAATATTTGTTTCATTGGGAAGGTCGCGTTTAATATCTCTACTCCAATCCAAACTCGAGGTCGAGTTTTTCTCTCACCCCGGGAGAGTTGATGGGGACGGCAGACACATGGGTCAACAGGGTGGTCCAATATGGCCTAGTAACTTGAAGACCAAGGGTTTAGCATTATTTTTTAGTTTTATTTTTAGAATAATAAATTGTTGCCTTTGAAATTCCTAGACTTTAGGGTTAAGTTTTACCATATTTGGTGTAATTGGACCTCTATATAAAGGCTCCAATAACTCTTTAGTTTTTTAGCTTATTATGAATTAAAAAATTGGGTTTTCCCATGTTTGGTGTCGACTCCAAACAAACCCTAGCTTGGGTTCCTGCTTCTTGCTTCTTCCAAGCTTCTTTTCTAGTTTTTTTCAAGCTTCTTTTCTTTTTCATTGTTCTCAAGAGGGTTGTCCTGCATCATCGTTCTTTCTCCCCCCCTTTTTTTTTTTTTTTTTTTTGCTGGAAAATAAATATTCTTAATTGGTTAAATATGGGGGGCAAATAAGTATTTAAAATTTAATATAATGGTGTAATGGTCAATCAAAAGTTTTTCTAAGATATAGACTTTTATAGGTAGTATAGATATAGATAAATAAATAAAATTACTCTATTGAATTTTGGTTTATATTAGGAATAACAAACATTAAAATGTTCAAAACAATCATAAGACCAATTAAGATAGAAGAATACACTCACAAATACATTCACAATCTCACAAAAGAAGCCCCAAGCCTCTTTTCGTTACATTCACCATCTCAGAGTTCATGAATAAAAAATTAAGGATAAAGGAAAAACAATCACCTTTGTAAAACATTAAGCTTCTAGGATTGTGCCTAAGAATGGAAGAGAAAGAAAGATGAACAGATAGAAAGGGAGGAGCCTCTTAAGTTTAACCGTAGAAGAGAGAGGCAGAGTGAGAAAGAAGACTAGAATGAAATAGAGAGAGATAGAGAGAGAGAGAGAGAGAGAGAGATGGGGTTCGGGCTCCCTTTTGAGTTTGTTTCTTTTTCATATTTATAGATCATCTCTAATAACATTTAAAGCCCATTAATTTTTTAAAAATTACAATTCAACGTTCATTATAGCAGGCCTATGCCTCCAGAATCCCCCAAGTATCCTCTAAGTATCCCCCAAGTATCTTTGGAGTATCTCCATGTATCCATAAATGAAATTTATTTTGTTTATTTTCAGAACTGTGTAGGATCTATCTGATATGTATCCATAAGTTCCAAAGAGTATCGTATTTAACACAGATACGATATGGGGTATGTTTGGGGGGTTTGAACTTTGAAGTATCTGTGCTTCATAGGATTCACCTGACTCAGGTCACTAGCAACACAGATGGGATTGTGACCTCTAGAGAATATTATACCAGGCCTATGCCTTCGGAATCTTAGCTTACAAACCTTACTTTTCAAACAGTGTGATTATACTTGATCTCTCTAGTATAAAAGTGTGTGGGCTTTATTTATTCAGAACCCAACAACATCCTTTAATTAGATAGCTTACCTGTGATTTTCTCTTATAGGGTCCTATTGGACTAAGATTCACCTTAGATTGAAATTCATGCCTGAGGTCTCATTCATCCCCTATGGTCTTAAATATTGAGTTTATCGGTGATATATCATTGATATATTGCTGTATTGGTACCTACTAATTTGATTTCTTTCCTTTATTTCGTTTCAGCAGAATATCGTGGATATATAGATGATATATTGATGAGCCATCACGTGAAGGGCTGCCACTCCCTATTGTTTTAACCTTTTAAGCTTTTCTGTAATTTTGTCATTCAAAATTTTAGACAAAGGCCTCCACCCCTCACAATTTCACACACACACACACACACACACACACACACACACATTGACACACATATATCATATATAATTCAACTACTATTGGTATATGGTATTATTGTGTGAATGATATATATTTAAAAATTTCAATTTCATGTGACATTTAGATGTTGAATTTGAATAAAATTCTATTATTTATTTTCTCAGCATATCACATCTTTTATACCCTACACAACACATACTTGTGTTATACACATTTAAATTGCAATATTTTGATGCTAGATGGTTTATTAGAGTCTAAATCATTGTTTCCTAGAATTTCAATAAAAATATTTGTGTTTAACTAATAATAATCGATATCGATATTTTTTATATATCCATCGATATATCCGATATATCTGTATTTTTGGACCATCTATATATCCATCGATACCAATATTTAAGTCCTTGACCTCCCCTACTATTTGCCCTTCCACCAAGTAGCTCTCAAATTGCTTTTCTCTGTTCTTTATTAAGGCTACTCTCACCATCTTCCTAACTTACAATGTCAACCTCTTCGATTACAGCCCACATGTGAGCACCTCCAAATTTCAACTCACAAACATTAGGTGATTTTGCTGGAGTGGTGGTGCACGTAATGATGACCATTAGGAGAAGCACTCAACCCTTTGACAAGCAACATGAGGGAAGACTAGAGAGTCTAGACATCGGTAGCAACCGCAGCCTCTAGCCAAATTTGTGGCCCAGTTGACTTATTTACCATCCTGGGGCCCACCCACACCTCTCTTCAAGACACACTAAATGAGATCCTACTCTACCTATGTTTTGAGAGAATGGCCTGAGAGCATCCCCTTTGATGTAGGACAACCCTTAAAGTTGAGATTAGGGTTTTCTACAATCAAGCTTCAGTGGGCTAAAACCTTATTTTCTTTGGATTTATGAAAGGGGTGGTGGAATTAGGGTTGCTTTGGTAAAGGTTTAAGGGTGAATATAGGGTGAAATCAAAAGAAAAAGGTTGCTGGAATTTTTGGACAGAATGGGTATTTTAAGGTTTTCCAATGGTAAAGTGTATGGAAAGGTAGGGTTAGGGTTTATGGTGAATGGTAGGGATTATAGGGTTGAAATTGAGGCTAAGGAGAGGGTTGATTGTGAGTTAAAATAAAATACAGCAGTGTTGTAAATAAATTAAAGAAGAAGAAGTAGTAGAAGAAGAAGAAGATAAACCTTGGAGTGTCACCAAGGGTTTCTAGGAGTCTCACCTAGAAAAGATCAATGGAGTCACACCATTAATTGAAGCAAAAGCTTGCTGAAAATTTCATTAATGAATTGTTGTAATTGTGTTTACAAGCTTTGCTTATATAGAGGACTCTTACTAGTCAAACAAGGACTCTTATTTCCTAAACTCTCTTACTTGTCAAACAAGGACTCTACTTTCTAAATCGAGTCTCTTACCAAAAACAATAAAAAAAAGGACTCAACTAATTCCTAACAAGGATAGGAATTGACTCTAACTTATAACCAAAAGCCTACTAACTCAACTACCAAACAAACCAAAATATGTAAATTACTAAAATACCCTTAAAACTATAAAATTACAAAAATACCCCCAAAATTAAAATTTCTTCTTTTTCGAGAGTAAACTTTAAGAGGCCTATCCTCATCACCCTCCTACTCAAGGAAAATTGCCCATGGCTACAAACCTTGGGGACATCGTCGTGGTGGGACCCTTTAGTGTTGCCTTGATGGTCCAATTAGCAGCAAAAGCATCTGACACACTTGTGGGTTCTACCCTTATGTTGGAGAAATATATCATAATTGTCGAAGTCGAGAGACTTCTAGAAAAGGAATGTGCATCAAAAGGAATGTGCGATGCACTTCCTAACTCCTCCACTGGAGCTCAACTTGGGACCTCTATGCCCCATGGAGCTTGCTAGTGCATCGTATACACTTGGTTTAGGGTTGCAAACAAGGACTTTAATATCGATATCGATGGATATATCGAGGGTCAAAAAGTGTGGATATATCAGATATATCGTTGGATATATCGACAATATTGATATCGTTTTATGGTGGATATTATGAGTTAAACATGGATATTTTTATTGAAACTTTGGGAAACAATGATTTAGACTCTAATACACAATTTAGCATCAAAATATTTAATTTAAATGTATATAATACAAGTATGTGTTGTGTAGGATATAAAAAATATACCGCGCTAAGTAAATAAATAATAGAAGATTTTACAAATTCAACATTTAAATGTTATATAACATTAAAATAGATTTTTGTAACATTTAAATATAGAGTGCTATTAGACCAAAGGCCATTGGTTTGAAATAGTATTTTAAATTATGTGAAATACTAAGCATAGTAAAATGTACAT
Organism: Liquidambar formosana; assembly: GCA_039720395.1. Classification (NCBI taxonomy): domain Eukaryota; kingdom Viridiplantae; phylum Streptophyta; class Magnoliopsida; order Saxifragales; family Altingiaceae; genus Liquidambar; species Liquidambar formosana. Next base: position 28,323,093 of record CM077835.1, read on the forward strand.
ATATATATGTGTGTCAGTGTGTGTGTATAATTACATAATAAATATAAAAAATGAGTGGAGCTATTTTTAAATTTTTTTTGAAAAAAAAATAAAAATTAATACTATAAGATAGAGTAGAACTCTTTTAAAAAGGTTATAAATCTAAAGGCTATAAGGTAAAGTTGTTAGAAAAAAGAAGAACGGGAAAGTGGTAAGAAGGTCAAGTTAAAAAGAATTATGGGTTACATTTACAAAAATATGTAAAAAGTGGGTTTTTAAAGTAATAAAAATGTTTGTTTTCCCTTTTAAAAGGGTTATAAAGCAAAACTATGTAAACTAATAAGGAATCCTTATCATTCACGATTTGGGCTCAGCAAACAAAAGGAAAAAAAAAAAAAAAAAGGAAAAAGAAATTAGGGCTCCAAACATAGAGGCATCAAGAGGCTTCCATGGGGGAGAGGGGTTTGACTGGTGAAGCCAGAGGGCTAAGATGATGGCCGTGGCTAGGAGACCCATGACGACGACAATAGCAGCAGCAGCAGCAGCGAGGAAGACAGCAACAGCACATACCAGTTTCTTCTTCGATAGCGACAAGGGCAACGGTGAGGGCACAAACCACCACTTCCTCCTCCTCTTCTTCTTTTGAAAAATTTCTTATCTTCTTCTTCTGAAAAATTTCTCATCTTCTTCTTCTTCTTCTACTGAAAAATTTCTCAAAATTTGCACCAATAGAGGAGGATATATCGACTGATATCGTCGATATATCCACTAAATTTCATCGATAAATTGCAAAAATTGAAGATATCTTCGACTTTTCACGATATCGTTGATATGTGACGATATATCGTCGACATCTTGATATTTCTCTTGATACTTTGTGTTTTATATATCGCATGTAAATATCGTATCGACTAGTGTCAATATGATGTTATATCGACGATATATCAGTTGACATTGATGATATTTAAGACTCTGGTTGTAGACGAGCCAAGCCAAGCCGAGGCTTGAGTGTTTGAGTCGAGCCTTGGGGTAATTTAAGCTTGATCTGAGCCTAGCCAAGCTTTGGTTTGCTAAGGCTTGGCTTGTTTAATAAACGTGCAAGCTCAAATGAGCCCTTATCTAGCTTATTGCGAGCTATTAATGAATGGCTTGGTTTGTTTGCAGCCTTACCTAGGGCTAAGATTCATAAAATATGTATTTAAATTGGCTGCCAAAATTGATCTTTAGAAAGCTTATGGTAAAGTAAGCTGGTCTTTTCTTAAAACCTCTCTTTAAGACTTTTGATTTTCTATACCTTTGATTGATCTGTTTATTAACTGCATTTCTACCTCTTCTATGTCCATTCTTTGGAATGTCGAGCAACCCTATTCTCATTCAAGCATGTGAAGTCTGGCAGCTCAGACACCTTTTCTAAGATGCTATAACATTTTCTAGAAAACTTGATTGACGAACCATTTGAAGCATTGGAGACAAGACTTAAAGATCTTTCGAATAATTTGTAAAATTCTTTGTCAAATCCATAAAGAAGGTTCATCAATTTCAGTTTCTTACAAACAATGTCTTCTTACATGAACCGCTCTTAAAGTTTCACTCTCTTTCCGATGAATTATCACAGATAGCAACACAACCAACCTGACCAAGTATGACCATGACTCAATTTTGTTTACAGAACATGCCAACACAAATATGGTCCTAACAACATATTTCATCGTTGCGTATTCATGTTCGTACATTTTGTGGATATAAATGCCTCTAATAAGAAACACTTATTGCATTACCTCCAGAAATTCTCTTATGAGATCTAATTCTTTTGTAATAGATTTTTCTTCGTTACATAAAGACCCTATTGCACCTTCTCTTGTTGATATCACAAAAGGATAGAAACCCACAATATAATGGATCTCGTTTATATCTAATAATATATCAAGTTAGCAAATCAAAACCTATGATTCATGATTTTTCTCCTTCGAAGAGGATTTGGATTTTGCATGGATTGTGGCATATAAGAAGACTGACACTAATGAATTGCTCCAGAAAAGAATGCCTACCTCTTGCCTCTATCTTGACAGGTGTCTAATGTGTGCTTGTTGTAAAGAGTGTGGGGAACAGCAAACAAATTGTTTCTTCATTGCCCTGTTTTCGATTTGCGGTAGAGACTTCTTGGTGAAGTGGTTGTTTTCTTGGGTTGCTGCAAGTCATGTCACGTTGTTGGACATTCAGTTTCAGGTCTGGATGAAAGGAAAAGAGGCAAAGGCAAAGCTCTTTTGGGAGGAGAAATGTTGGTAGTGTTTTGAGTGGTTTGGTTGGAAATGAATGCAAGAATTTTCTAAGATAAAAAGGAGGATATTCAGGCATTGTGGGACAAAGTTCATTTTCTAGGTTCTTTGTGGATGTCGGTGACAAGAGGATTTTAAGGGTTTTATTTTGGGGTGGATTCAGAGAAATTGGAAGTTGTTGTCTTCTTATACAAAGTAAAAAATGGGGGCAAAGTTGTTTTTAAGCTTTTTTCTGGGTTTGCAAACCCGCGTGCGCGGCGCGGGGGGTGGGTGAGGATTCTTTTGTTTCTAAGTTTGGTGAGGATTCTTTTGTTTTTCAATGTAGTATTTGTTGCTTATCTAAAAAGTATGCCACCAATAGCAAGCACTAATTACAGTGGTTAGAATTAGCATCTCCTTATCAGGCTTGGCTCTAGATGGTAGCTCCCTCTCTATTAATACTGAGTAATCAAACACATATTTTCTTGTTAGCATCCCAAAAGGATAAGTATTATATTCATAATGTAATAATGTGCGTGTGTGTGTGTGTGTGTGTGTGTGTATTCGATAACCAATCACACCTTGTTGTAATAGCTTCACAGATTGTGGTAGGGATTTACCAAGTGTGCAAAATGTGACCATGGTTAAATTTTCTCCTCATGGTTTGTGTAGTGTATGTCACACAAAGATTACTAAAGGCCCTGATGAGATGTTCTCCAACAAATCTTTATGCTACTTATAAGCTAATACAAATTATTGGCAGCTATATTTAGGCACATCACCCTCCATTTCATGGGTTCTTATTTGGTGGACCAAGTTTTCAAAATATTTTTAACCATATGGGTTGCATACTCCCTTTTGAAAGCATTTTGAAGAGTTTATCCATCATTAGAGAATGAAGTCAACCCAGCTTAGCTCCTTATGGATGGAATGTGGCACCTTGATCTCCTGGTAATCTCATATAGTGAATGTGATCGCCCCTATTTTTGCAAAATTAATTTCAGAAACTAACCTTAAAACACCCTTAAAGGTTTGGCTCCTTTAAGACAACTTCCTCTACATTTAATTGTAGAATCCAATTGCACCTTGCCATGTCAATATCACAAAATATAGGGACCCAGCAGTGATGGGGCCTGCTAATGTTTAATAACTAATTGCAACTTGCCATGTGAGCATTACAAAAGGATAAGAACCCTAGAATGTGCAAATATAAACGTGATATCATGCACTTAGCCTTTATTTTTCTACATCATAAAAGTATAAGGCATTTGCCGTGTTACCATGATATCATGCACTTAACCTTTATTCTACACAATAAAAGTATAATGCTGAAGGCAGTAACATATGATTGGCTTTGTATGTAGACCAAATCTACAATGTATCGACATGGTGAAAGAATTAGTAGTTTAGTCTAGTTTTTTTTCTTAAAACATTTTCAGGAGTCCATATACCATCCAAAGAATTATATTGATATTGATTATTTATGGAGATGCCGTACTTTCAAGGATCCAAACCTTTTTTTTTGGCTAATTGATTTTGCTTTATCATGCATGTGTACCCAAAGACTTTAATATCGATATCGATGGATATATCAAGGGTCCAAAAATGTGGATATATCGGATATATCGTTGGATATATCGACAATATCGATATCGTTTTAAAGATATGATGGATATTATGAGTTAAATATGGATATTTTTATTGAAACTCTGGGAAACAATGATTTAAACTCTAATACTCAATCTAGCATCAAAATATTATAATTTAAATATGTATAATACAAGTATGTATTGCGTAGGGTATAAAAAATATACCGCGCTAAGTAAATAAATAATATAAAATTTTTCAAATTCAACATTTAAATGTTATATAACATTGAAATAGATTTTTGTAACATTTAAATATAAAGTGCTATTAGACCAAAGGCCATTGGTTTGAAATAATATTTAAATTATGTGAAATACTAAGCATAGTAAAATGTAATATTTAAATGTCAGGTAACATTAAAAATTTATAACAAATATCATTTAGAAAATGATAAATGAATATATTATATCTATTAAGTGTTTATTTGGCAGCCATTGGTAATTGCGTGAAATTAGTGCATATGACTTGGGAATAGCATTATATTATATTATATATAGTTATATCCTATATGCATGTGAAACTGTGAAAAGGCTGATGCTTTAAAAAAATGGTCAAAGACTCAAAAGTCAAAAGAGAGAAGGCTTGTCACATGAAGCCAAGAAGGCTAACTGCCTTTATTCACGTGAATGTTGGCCTTGTCTACTGAGGCAGCCTGCATTGCTGACTTGCTGTATACTTTAATAAAGACAGAACTGACTGGTGATGTGAAGTCTGGCAGAAGGCTGGGAAAAACTCACGTCTCAATGCCTTTTACAGGCTTTAAATCAGGGAAAAATAGTAGAAGAGTTGATAACAGATATATCACAATATTTAACCGATATATTTTGGTATATCAACCGATATATCGTCGATATCCCACGATAATTCATGGAATTTTGACGATATTTAAAAATATCGAAATATTGTCGATATATCGCGATATATCGACGATATCTCTCGATATTTTGTTTTTTTGCAAATCTTTCAATTTCACATCATAATATCGTATCGTTACCCTCTGATATGGCGATATATCGCGATATATCGATGATATATCGCGATTTTTAAGTCCTTGGGTGTACCACATGTCCTTTTTAATTCATGTGGTCCTTTGAGGGGGCTTAATTCCTTCGCAATTGATAGGGAGTCAAGTTTTTACAATTGGTTAATTGAACTTGTAAAAATTGATCCATTACTTGGGTTGTCATATTATGAAACTTTTTTCTCGATGAATAGTGTAACTGTTGCAATTAAGATATCATATTATTTTGTATAATCTTGATATGTTAAATTTAATCGATCATATGATGGATTTCTCTCCTTTTGTCATGCTAATGTTTGTTGTCTTCAATCAAATTCTGTTAAGATTTTGAGATAAGTATAATCGTACTAAGTTCCATATGGCAAATTAGCTCGCTTTGAACCCCGTAAGAAAGTGTCTTATTTTTTTTATAATATAATCGCATTGTCCCAAAAGGTACAAAGTTAGACAAGTTCTAATTACATAACAAATTGTCTTCTTCCAACTCTTGATATATGTATCTTTCCATGTTACTACCTACTAATAATGTTATGTCTTGTGTACATAAGGAAATTGAATTATAGTGTGTTGCTACTTTTTCCCTCCATATCTTGGCTATCTACAAGGACATCTCCTTATCAGCTCTTCGTTTGTGCTCTTCCTTTTGATAAATTTGTTTCGCATAGAAAATAAAATTTTTGTTGCAATGTTAAAGAAATGTATCACTCTTTGTTTTTCTCACTTGTATGATTATATATATATATATATATGGAATACAATAGATTCTTCTCTCATTACATTACTATTTTTGCAAACTATACTTTTTTTTAAGGCTGAATGTTATCGGTTTTAGTTTTCCTCTGGCATGATGGCATCGCATGGATGTTTTTAGCTTATGAATTATTTGTTTGGTTTGCTATCTAGATCTCTTCTTGTTACATATGTAAATGTTTTGTTATTGACCTTTATCTGTTGTGTCTCTTTATTTCATAGGAGGCAAGCCTAGCTATCCCATTATTCTCACCTGTTCTTGTTCCAATGGCCCAAAGCATTGGACCACTTCTATCACAGATTGCATCATTGCCAACCATTCGCCTCGGGGTTAGAATCCAAGTCACTGGCTTCTTATGGTTATTGATCTAAATAATCATTTTTTAAGCACATTTTTTAGAGCAAGCATTTAGTTTATTATTATTAGAATAATTGTTATGATGATGATTGTCATGTTCTTTTGAGGCTGTAAGGAATTGATATATAGAAATCTTACAAAGCGGAACATAATGAATAACAAAAATCATAATTCAATTCCCTATAGTCAATGAATTTGATTGTGGTTCATACAAAACAAAACCCTAACTAGAAGAAGAGGGTTAATATTTACAATTGGTCCTTAAGACGATTGATTAAAACAACGAACGAGCAGCACAAGTGTTCCACCTCCACGGTATCTACACCAAGCAAAGCCTTTAGTTGTTTATCTTAATGTTATTAGGGGTTTGCTAGAAGACGAGAAGAAGGAGAGAGAGAGAGAGAGGCTCCTCAATAGGGTCGGCTAAGAGAGGGAGTGAATGAGTGTTGTGTGGTTGTTTGTGCTATCAAGTGCTAGCTTGTATATATAGCACACTAAAGGTAGAGCTGGCTAAGGGGAGGAATCCTTCTCCTTGTGGGTTTATGCAATCTCTCCTAAATTTCACTTTAACCCCTATAACTTACATCCAATGCAAGTGTGGCCCAAAAGAACAATTCTAAATACACTTGAGCCATTTTTCTCACAACTTAAAGTCCCACTTTGCTTATCGGTGTGTGATCCATTAGGTTCACAACATTTAGTAGTAGGTAATAGCACATAGATTGCCCAATGGAACACTTTCCATTAAGGGTCTAATTGGAACTCCTTCCAATTCTCTAATTGATTATAACTAACTTATATCAATTAGGGTTTCTACTAAACCATGAGTAACATCTTGCAATAGCTCATGGTGTGATCCTAGATAAGGTGAAGATAAATTGAAGAACTCTTTAGTTACAATTAAGGTTACAATTACATCTTTCCATCAACATAATGTCTCTGATTAAACTAATAAGACATGAAAGTCTGTCAAGTCCCTAGTTCAACACTTTTATACTCATTCTCAAATATCAACTCATATGATACACTATGAAAACTTTTTTTCCATAGTCATCCTACCATGTCTATGGATTTTCATGAGTTATATTAATGAATGCTATATGAAACATTCTCTCCCTTTTACTGAGAGTGATAGATCCCTTGTTGATCACTCATATGCCTCCATACATAAAACAATAGATCCAATGAATACCTTTGTAAGTTCCCTATAGTATATATAGTTAGTACTATTAAACTTCTAAAGCTCTATCCACAAGACAACTATGGTGTCTCAGGTTTAAGGATTACTTGTATGAGTTCAACTATGAGATATTGATTGATAGGCAAGTAAAATTCCATTAAGTATACTCAAGTTAAGATGGTCACATTCAATGTACCTATTCTTTTAACAAGCACCTACATGTTTTGTCTTATTGTCTTCACACAAATAGCTTAAGACTAGTATGTGCTAGTCCTATGGTTCATTATTGTCCATCATAGTGAACCTTCAAATAGGTATGATTTAGAAGTTTAGTACAGAGATATATATATATATATATATATATATATATATATATAATCTCCTAATCACAACATTTTGTGATTTCATATTCTCAACTCTAACTCTATGGATATATCATGTAAATATAAAGAATATAATAAACATGATATAATAAAGCCCTTTATTAAATAATAATAAATGTAATTAACAATAAATGAAATCAATTGATTGTTCATTATCCCTAAAGTATCATCTCTATGATTGGCTGTAGGGCATACAACTAACAATTTCCCACTTGCACCAAAAAGCCAATCGACCAAGTATCACATACCTATCTTTTCAAGATGTTGGCTTAACATATTATTAGCTAAAGTTTTAGTTAGTAGGTGTACAAAAACTGTGTAGATAATATCTTCTGTATTGTATTTATCACCTCTTCCAATGATGTCTCTAATCATGTGGAACCAGTCGCTTAATTTGTTTGGATCTTTGATGAGACTCAAGTTCAAAATAAACTATAGATCCAATCAGTTTCCTAGACAATTATAAATGCGACAATTAATTCACCCTCAATAATGGAATCCACTATATCCTACATACATTTCTTCCATTAAGTATTTCACCAATTAAGGTGAACATAAAGTATACCCCATATGGATTATGTCCAAATTCATATACCCATCAACTAAGAGTTACATTTTCCACATATAATCCAATATTTTAAATTTGGATTGACTGAGAGCTATTTATAACAATTACAACTTAATAGCTATCAGGTTCAATACATAGCATAGAATAAGACTTCTTAACATTTTAAGAACCTTTATTTGTGCTATTCTAGGGCTCATGCTCTTCGAAAAATGAATTCCATATTTGAAGTAAATTAGATCTCTCTTGGAATTCTCCATGTTGAACTCTTTCAACATTTCAACTATATACAATAATTTAGAAATACTTAGCAATCTACATGATCTATCTTTATAGATCTTTGTTGGATGCTTCTGCCGAATCCTTTATGAAAAAGTTTTTTTAAAAAAACTAAAACTTCACGTTAGATAACATTCCTATATCATTCATAATAATTAGGATGTCATCTATACATAGGATAAAGAAAATAATCACACTCCCACTAACCTTCTATACACTCATGGTCCATCCATACAATGAGAGAAATCAACAATTTGATTACTACAACATTATAGATGTTCTAATTACGAGAATCTTGTAGTCGATTAATGGACTTCTATAACTTACACACTTTTATGGTTTTTCACCATTGGATATAACATCTTTATATCCTTTTGACATATCTTATATTAAAAATGTGTGTTTATAGATAACAAGATCCAAATGGATTTCAGCATAACTATTATCAAACAAGTTTCTTTATAGACAACTTTTTGCCTATGTTGAAACATTTCAAATAGCCTAGCCTTCTAAGTCTTTACCTAACCATATTGGATTTATTGGCTCTTAGCTATTTTTCGAGTTGATGTCAAACATCGTCTAATTATAATCAATAGGATTATTTTGGTGATCTTTATCACCAATGAACAATTCTTTCACATTTTAACAAAGATACAATATCTCTCTTATGTTAAAAAAAATATCCAATTTGATCTATGAAAAGGTTGTGTAGTTAAAGGTTTTGCCTCAACAGGGGCAAGGGTTGGATCTTTGTTGTTTTGTGGATTTACAGACATTTCTGTGAATTCTATCAATAAACTTCTGCATCTTTCTTAATGAACTCTTTGTCAAGAAAATCCAACAAACACACTAATGGACAACTTTTGTTCGTTAGGGTAAATAGAAATACTTTCCCAACCACTTTTGTGATATACCACAATTCAACACTTGACCTAATTTTCAGATTGTCTACATAATGTCCCTAGACGTACCTAGCACAATCCCAAGTCTTAACTTCTTTATGTTGGGTTTCTTCCCTTATCATATCTAATATAATATTTTGGGACAAAACTGGAATGAATCGTAAATTATCAATATGTAGCAATTTTAAGGCATATCCTAAATGGATACATTTAAGTTAGTAAGACTCATCATGAATGAAACCATATCATAATAGGGTTCGATTCGTTCTCTTAGATTCACCATCGAGCTATGGTATTCTAAGAGGAGTCTACTGTAATTGAATGTTTGCTCTATATGACTATATGTATCACAATATATTAGTCAAAGTATAAATGTAACTCTTTCACTTCATCAAGTAAAAGATGGGCTTGGTCATCTTATAACTAAGTCACTTCGCTACATTTGAATGAGAATTTGTACATCTCTTGTACAATTGGATACGTTGCATTCATATCGTTAAGCTCTAATAAAGATAGTCATTCAAATTCAGAAATTAAATTTTTAAAATTTCTTAAATGACCAAGTTAAGAAATAAGTCACAAAATTAATCTAGCAACTCTTGATCTATTAAATTTTTAAAAGTAACTTATTATCTACTTAACTTTCTGCTTTCTTTTAGATTTACACTAGAATCCAAAAGTCAAGAAGAAGCAGAGCTAACCAACAAGTTAGTTAGAGCATGAACCAAAGCTTTAAAAGTTTGGTCCTTTTAGGAAAATTGATACTTTATTAAGTTCCTTTTATAATATCTTATGTTTCCTACAAAATAACTATATTTCTTTGTCTTCGACTTTTCAAGACTTGCTTCCCTCTATGCTTCCATTTTAAATCACATCTAACTTCTTAAGCTATTCTATGTGGTTAATCATTTTCAAAAGAATGATTATTAATAAACATATTTTGTTGCATCCTAGTCTAGAAGAAGTCCTATATAAGCACTATCCTTTATAGTACAATTATGCTTACCATACAACCTTTGTATGTGATGTAGAGCATCAGAGGTACTTTGCATTGACTAATTCTGCTTCCGAAGCTTATTAGTCATTAACACTATCATATAGCATGACAATAAGATGCCAATTGTGCATACTGTCTTTGTCTTCTTAGGATGTTTTATGGAGAGCCTTTAATAAAAGGCTTAATAGCATATAAATAATCTTTTGGAATTGAGAAAAATTATCAATTTCCTAAGCCAATCAAAGAAATGAGGTCTAGTCAATTTGTCAATATCTTGTATTGTAGGAAATTGGGGTTTTGAGGTGAGTAATCAGGTAATCTACATTAACAATTTTAATTAAACAAAAGATAAGATTTCATTTTTATCCAAAATGATCGAGTCTTTAATAATAATGGTACCTCTCACTATTTTATCAAATCCTATACACCTCTAACAGAATTCGGGAATCAATAGATTCTTAATAGGGATTGGGGTCCCACTGAGAACTAGCAACCTCACATGATAGTTTCTTGGCCACTAATCCACAATATGCAGAAAACTCTTTGTCTATTGCTTCTATAAGCAAGTTACAATCATTTAGCCTCTAGGGAACATAAACCTCACATGATAGTTTCTTGACATACATCCCTAGTTAAGTTATACCCACCATTCACACAGGTATGATCATCCTAACATACATCTCACATGATAGTTTCTTGGCCTACATTAGTTTCACACCCCATGAGATCACATATATAATAGTATCAAGTAGAATCCCCGAATGTGGACAGCTCCTACATGTCTGTAGCTAGGTGCCCACACTAGGAACCCTAGTTGAGCTTATAACGGTGGAAGGCTATGAAGAAAGCATTCCCTAATGGTTTCTCCATTTACAACTCAATATCTTAAACAACAGGAATTTCATAGGTCTCATCAATATATAACATACATCTTATGCATCAAAATATAAACATATAAATCATGCTATTATAATCATACATCTCATGCTATAAATATCAACGTATATAATGTACCATATATTGGTATTAGTCCCTAAGTGAATAGGTAACATATACCAATCTATGGTATTGGAGCCACTACATTATTACATAAATTAAAGCTTCCACTATGATGATTATGGACTTTAAGGTGATTCAACTCAAGCCAATAAGTTGAATCAAAGGTCTATGGGAGGGCATTGGTAATCGAAAAATAAAGACATGCATGCTCTCTTAAATATCTTCTCCAAGGTCTTCGAGTCCTTCAAGTCCCCATGCTCCATTGGGCTCCACCATCTTCCTTTGTGCACTCTTGATTACATACCATTTACATAATTTGAAGAAAGGGATACATAAGGGGAATGTGGGGTACATGAGAATGACAGAGAGAGAGAAGGTGGCATGCAAGCCCCTATATAAAAAATTACATCGCCAATACTAAAATACAACCCATGAATAAAATTACAATCCAAAATTATAAAACGGCCAATCACAATTGGTTTAATTTTGGTCTTAGTCCATAATCACCATCCATTAACAATAATACAGTCACATTGCATAAATAAAGCATAGTAAGCAATTAAAACATATGGGCATTATGGTACTTCAATTAATTGGATTTCATTAATCTAATTAATGCTTCCTAATCTCATTAGGGGATATCAAATAATTATTTCCAGAATTAAAATAATGAAAATAATCATAAACATTAATTTCTAAACTTAGAATTTCATGAACCTTAATTTAGAAATCAATTATTGAATTAAAATTCTTTTTAATCAATTAATTTCCCAAAATTATCTTAATCTATTCTAATATTATTTTAACTCTGTAAAACATCTTATTTTGATCAATCTAATCAATCAAAATAATTAGAATAATTAAAACAATTAAATAGTACTAATTAGTTTCTTAAACTATAGTGTTAGGAATTTAATAAATAAACAAACAGTTTATTTAAATAAAAATTCCAGAAAATAAATTTTATGCTAAAATTGTTTTAAACAATTTAAAATTTATAAAATTAATCACCATTAATTTAATTATTAATTTCGGAATTAAATAAATCAAAATCAAATTTTTACAAGCTAGGGTTAGGGTTTCATGCTTACCCGAAACCCTAGCCTCTTTCAATGGCCTCCACAATCAACCACAGGCCACGGCTGGAAGCCAATGACCCATGTTGACCTCCCACTACCCTAGTTGAGTCCCATGGTGATGATGGTGAAGGGCTAAGAGCCCTAGGTCAAGATTTGGAAGGGTTTCTATAAACCCTAGCTGCTGCCGCTAGAGACGAAGAAGCTTCCATGGAGTTTTCATGGCTGCCCAAAACATGACAGCACTCAAGTGATGTTCCTACATCAAATTCGACCCCCAAGGATGAGTTTTCAACCATTGAAACTCATCCAAACAGCCGCTGCAAGTCGATCTATATCAATTATCCGAAAATTGTAGAAAAACGATAATGGAGATAAGAGGGTTCAAAACCCTAGAGGCTGCCATCTAATGGCTGCTGCACCACTTGGGGTTTGTCCCCACATGAGTGGCGATTCTCGTGGTGGTGGTGGTGGTGGTGCATCCCTAAAAGCCCTAGATCATGTTTGGTGAGGGGTTCAACACCCCAATGCTGCTGCCGCTGGGTTTGGAGGAGGTCTCCATGGTTTTTCATGGCTGCCAAGCTTGAAGCAAGGCTGCCCATGCCATGAAAACCCTCGAGTGATGTCCCTACATCAAAGTTGACCACCAATGAAGAGTTATTGATGATCAATTCGCACCCAAACAGCGGCACCAACTCGTTCTTCATGGATTATCCCTTTTTCTGCAGAAAACGATAATGGAGAGAGTTGGGTTCTAAAACCCACATGGCTGCCATCGAATGACTGCCAAAAGTTTTGTGCTTCACTCCTAGATGACCTGTGATCCTAGCAGAGGTGGTTTCACCACCAGTCGTGACTCCTTGAAGAAGATACAAGCCATACACCATGGCTGTATCAATTTTATGGAAAAACTGTTATGCAGATTTTTCGAAACTTAAACTTTTGATCCTTTTGATTCAAAATCATGTAAAATTTCACATGTTTAATTAGTATACAATATACATACTAAATATATAATCATATTATATGGTTTTAATGGATCGTATTGATCAAATCAAAGCACAAACCCTAGGGTTTCCAAAACCCTAGGTTTGGCCTCCATGAAGAACACCTAGCTTCTTATTATTTTTAATTTGATTTTAATGCATCAAATACATTTAAAATTTATATATACAGTATATATAAACATATATATTCATCATATGAATTATATACATCAAATTAAAATAAGAAGAAGATGAACAACCTAGGGTTCCAAACCCTAGGTTCGGCCAAGAGGAGAAAACCCTAGTTTTCTAAAAAACTAGTTCTAGCATCTTAATCCAATTACGAAGCATCCGAATGCTTGAGAACACTTCCTTAGCATGTCTAGAACATAACCCAAGTGGTGGCAACAATTGCCATGCCTTCGATTTCCATCGAAAGGTCACAGTTACTGCTGTTGCAATATTCCCGCGCAAAACAGTCTTCCCAGACAGCCTGTAGTAAAAAATTCATAACTAGAGCTACAAAACTCGGATTGATGCGCTATTTGTTGGGTTGGAAAGCTAATTCGAAGAGATCTCTAACCATATAAAGCTTGAAACTTTTGGAGAAAACTCAAATTTCGGCATGCAAAACAAGTTGACGGTTTTTCATGGCTATCATGGAGAACTGTTCATAACAGTTTTATAAAACCCTAGTTTTCTTAAAACTAATTAGAACACCATTATCCAATTAATTGTGCCATAAATTCAAGCCCATATAATGTTTGTATGAAGCATAATCATGGCTCTGATACCACTGTAAGGAATTGATGTAGAGAAAAACTACAAATTGGAACACAATGAATAACAAAAAAACATAATTCAATTCCTTATAGCCTATGAATCTGATTGTGGTTCATACAAAACCAAACCCTAGCTAGAAGAAGAGGGTTGATACTTACTATTAGTCCTTAAGACATATAATTGAACAACGAACAAGTAGCACAAATGTCCTGCCTTTATGGTATCCACACCAAGCAAAAGCCTTAAGTTGTTCTTCAGGTTCTCTTTAGGGTTTGCTAGAAGGGGAGAACTAGAAGAGGGAGAGAGGCTTCCCACTAGGTTCGGCCATGGAGAGGGATTAAGAGTGTGTTGTGTGTGTGTGTGCCATCAAGTGCTAGGCTTGGTTTATATAGCACACTAAAGAGGGCCGGCCAAGGGGGGAATCCCTTATTGTGTGGGTTTTGCAATTTCCTAAAATTGTTCATTAACCCTCTAACTTACATCCAATGCAAGTGTGGCCCAAAAGAACTTTTCTAAGTACACTCATGTCCTTTCTCTCACAATTTAATGTTCCACTTTGCTTATCGGTGTGTGACCCATTGGGTTCACAACATCTAGTAGTAGGTAGTGGCATATAGGGTGCCCAATGGAACACTTTCCATTAAGAGTCTAATTGGAACACTTCCAATTCCCTAATTGATTATAACAAACTTATATCAATTAGGCCTTCTACTAACCATGAGTAACATCTAGCAATGGCTTATGGTGTGATCCTAAATGAGGTGAATATAAATCATACAAAGAACCCTTCAGTTATAGTTCAGGTTACAATTGCATCCTTTCATCAACACAATGCTTCTGATTAAACTAATAGGACATGGAAGTCTGTTAAGTCCCTAGTTTAAAACTTTATGAACTTACCCAAAATATCAACTCATTAGATGCACTATGAAAACCCTTTTTCATAGTCATCCTACTATGGCCATAGATTTACATAAGTAATATTTATGAGTTTTCTTGTGAAACATACTCTCCTTTTTCCTGAGAGTGATAGATCCTTTGTTGATCACTCATATGCCTTCACACATGAAACAGTAGAACCAATGATCACTCTTGTAAATCCAAGTGGAATATATAGTCAGTGTTATTAAACTTTTAAAGTTTTATGTATAAGACAACTATGGTGTCTCAAGTGTAAGGATTACTTGTACCACTGCATCTATGAGAAATTGATTGACAGGTAGGTAAAAACTCTATTCAGTTTGTCTCAAATTAAGATGGTCACATTTAGTGTACCTGTTCATATAACAAGCAACCACATGTTTGTCTTAGTGTCTCCACACAAATAACTCGAGACTAGCTATCCTCCTATAGAGTCAACATAACATGTGTTAGTCTTATGGTTCATCATTGTCCATCATAATGAACCTTCAATTAGGAATGATTTAGGAGTTTAGTATGTCTATATATATATAGAGTCTTCTAATCACAACACTTTGTGATTTCATATTCTTAACTTTAACTCCATGGACATATCATGTAAATATAAAATAAAATAAACATGATAGAATAAAGCTCTTTATTAAATAATAAATGTAATTAATAATAAATGAAATTAATTGATTGTTCATTATTCCTAAAGTATCATCTCTATGATTGGCTATGGGTATACAACTAACAGTAATGGCTCATGGTGTGATCCTAGATGAGGTGAAGATAAATCAAAGAACTTTCCAGTTACAGTTAAAGTTACAATTACATCATTCTATAGTTCTATCAACACAATATCTCTAATTAAACTAATAGGACATGAAAGTCTGTTAAGTCCCTAGTTCAATACTTTTATACTCATTCTCAAATATCAACTCATATGATGCACTATGAAAACTCTTTTTTCATAGCCATCCAACCATGGCTATGGACTTTCACGAGTTATATTAATGAATGCTATGTGAGACATTCTCTCTCTTTTACTGAGAGTGATAGATCCCTTATTGATTACTCATATGACTTCACACATGAAGCAATAGAGCCAATGAACACCCGTGTAAACCCAGTGGAATATATAGTCAGTGCTATCAAACTTCTAAAGCTCCATACATAAGACAACCATGGTGTCTCAGGTTTAAGAATTACTTGTACCACTGCAACTATGAGAAACTGATTGTCCATCATAGTGAACTTTCAACTAGGAATGATTTAGGAGTTTAGTACAGAGATATATATATAGTCTCCTAATCGCAGCACTTTGTAATTTCATATTCTCAACTCTAACTCCATGGATATATCGTAAATATAAAGAATAGAACAAACATAATAGAATAAAGCCCTTTATTAAATAATAATATATGTAATTAACTATAAATGAAATCAATTGATTGTTCATTATCTCTAAAGTATCATCTCTATGATTGGCTGTAGGGCATACTACTAACAGAAGCATCATATTCAAGGTACCTGGTATTTCTTGTAAGCAGGAGGCACGATGATTGTCTTGTTAACAGGAGGCTATGGTTGAGGAACTTTGTTATTCTCCTAGAAGGCAATATTCTCATTAGGTGCAGATGGATTATAAGATCAAGACTTGAGCCACGGCTCCATTGACCAGTAGAAAGCTCTATTGGTTACCTGTGACTTTTGTTAGGAGTATGGGATCGTTAATGAAAACATCTTTGCACATGTTGTCAAGATTACTCCTATTTTCCCACTAATTCTCGTATCTTCCATTTGGAAGTGATCATTTTATCAGCTTGATGTTAAGAATGTCTCTTTTCATGGTGTTCTTAAGAGGAATGATAATTCTTCTTGGTCATCCTAATCTCTTTCATTGTGCATTGATATTTGCACTAACTTACCTTGTTCTGCATCGCTTCAGCTCCATGTCTATTCTAGCACTGGCAAGGCCAGTGATGTTATTGAGGGAGACTTGAACACTTTATGTCTTTCGTGGAGACTTATATCTTAAGAGACTAAATAAGATATTGTATGTAGATCTAGTGCTGATTTGGAGTGACATGCTATGGCTATTAAAGCTATATATATTTTTCAGTTATGTGGTCTTCTTGCATACTTAGGGGTTGCCATTTCCACTTTTACCTTCTCCATTTTGATAACCGAAGTGCTCTTCAGGGTATCTCACTAGCAGAACATGAATGTGGAAATTTGATTTGTCCTTTTGTCCATCATCATTATCTTGCTAGGAGTTTGGAACATACCTACATAACTTGCTAGTTTCTTCATGAAAATTTTGGACTTGATTAATTTGTCTTTGTTGTTCAAAATGGATGGTTTAATTTTTTTAATTTTTAAATTTCTCCTAAGCTTTATGAGTTGAACTGATCTAAATCAGCTTTTCCTGTTCAAAACTTGCATTCATTCGAAACTGATAGGCTTCCATTTCACTTCCTGTTAGCAGAGGCCACGCCTTTTCCAGCTGTTCAAACCCCCCCCCCCCCCCCCCCCCCCCCCCAAAAAAAAAAAAAAAAAAAAACTTCTAATTTTGAACAATATCCATGATCCTCTGTTTTTTGATTATCCAAAAAATCACTTAATCAAAGTAGATTATATTTCCAACACGGTTTACAAGGGCTTATGATCCACTATTTGTTTGTGGGCTTATGATTACTGTTTGTTTGTGGGCATCAGATATAGTAGATATGTTTGTACATCATTATTATTGTATGTGTATATGTACATTGTATATATATATATGTATATATGCTTGGGTTTCCATAATTAAAGAAGTGACATTTTTGTGTATAACATCTTGAATCTTAAATATTATTTTTGGCACACTAACCAGATATGGAGCAGAACAAACCACTTATAAGTTGGGTGTTTGATTCGCTTTTTTCTTTTGTTATTTTTTGTTTATATTTATTTTCTGAGCTATTTTAGAGCACCAAATATTCGTTCAAGATCAGCAGGCATCTCCTCTATTTATTTGTGACCATGCTTTTAACCTTGTTTCATTTAATTCCTGATGTTAAAAACTTAAACTCGACAAGTAACTATCTATGCTTTTGGTGTGTCTGGTCTTACTAGATACTACTCATTGGCTCATAGCAGTTAGTGGTTTCTTGTCAGTGCAAAGGCTTGTACATATATGCTTGGTTTCCATAAGTTTTATTTTCCTATACTAGAGTTGCTAGGAGTTAATGACTTCAATACTTATGACTGATCTAAATTTTATGGAATACTTACAGGCAGAGATGACTTTGAAGCAATTGGAAAACCTTAGCCCTCCAATAATGAAGCAAGTTCTTCCTCTGGTTGAGCAACTTCCTCCCTTGTATATGGACTTGGTTAAGGGAAGGGAAGATTTTACTCCAAAACCTGAAGAAACTCGACGACTTGTATGTAAAATTTCTAACTACTTTTAGTTAGTTTCAGTTGTGTATTTGTGGATCTGTCTTCGTTTCCTTCATCAGTATATATATTTCACGTTCATAATTTTAATGATTTGATTTAATATTATATGTGACAAAGTTTAGTTATTCTGTCAAATTTTCCAACTTGGTTGCCCATTAGGATTCATCATTTATGTGAAACTTTTCCTGGTGTTCAAGAACTCGATTATTAATTTTTGGTGAGTTTTGATGCACCAATGGGTGGCACGATGCATGGTAGTGTGCTATCATTTAGGGATGACGTTTAGGTAATGGATGTGCCCCTAATTACAGGGGTGTAATCTTGCCGGCCCCTGTTTTGGCACTGGTATTCCAATTGTGGGGAATTACTTAATAAAAAATAAAAAAATAAAAACTGTGGGGCATATTGGCATTAGTTGGTTGCATGGTTTTCAAGTGTTGGGGTATTACTCCAATGGCTTGAGGCAAAGCTCTTTGTCCTTCTGTTGGGGAGGCACAAGCCTTAAAGCACATGCGTATCATAATTTGTTGAATTTCTTTTTACACAGACTATAAAATAGGAAATAAAAATGCATAAATCAATAGATAAAATTACTAAAAATGCAAGCTTATCAAATTTTGATCATTAGATGTTGGAATTTTATGGCTTTAAAGCTACAAAAAGAATTTTATATAGAAATTTGCATGCTATCACGATTATTTTTTGTTAGGATGTGAGTCTTAAGGCATGACACAAATATCTTTTGAGAGCTTTACATGGTAATAGATTCACAAAAATATATGCGAAGTAAAGGGGCAACATTTTGCCTCAGTTGGCTCTCTGCATATCTAGTTACTTGAGATCCTATGAGTCCTTCCTTCATCCAAAAAAAGAAAAAGAAAAAAAAGATCATATGGGTCCTTAGTTTCTTGAATGTTATGGCAGCGCTGAAGATTTGTGTGTGCTTGGCTAAGCTTTCAAAGCATGGATTGGGGCAAGGTGACCCTTAAGAATTATGTGCATTTGTGACTTGGCTATGCACTATTATTTGGTTTGGTTGTGAAATTTAATGGTAAAGTGCTAAGCACAAGGTCCTTGAGAACCATATCTGCAATTTCTGCATGTTGTCAAGCATCGTTTAGGCAGTAAACTAGGCATCATGCCATCATCTCATGTAGTGGAAGCACCCACCTGCCTTGGCCCAAGTTAGGCATGATATCGTGGTATTGACTAGGCCCAACACCTTGGAGATGATTTGGCAGCAAAGTGATTAGCACATCTTTAGCATGGTGACCTTGATGTGTTTTTTCCAAAATACCACCCAAAGTATGAATTCAGAGGCCAACCTGCCTTTCTTTAACGAAGCTGTATATCACCAGTCTTAAACCTCTTGTCCTTAGGGCTGAACAGGTTGGTCTCCTTGAGGCCTTCTCATGTGTAAGGGATAGGGTGTCGATTTCTCATTTGCAATTTGCCAATAACTTCATTTTCTTCACCAAGGCTTCAAAATCAATCTTAAGCACCTAAAGTAGTAGTATATCCATTTTTGATTTGTCTAGTCTTATACAGTTGGTCTTCACATTGATGAGGACTGAGGAGAGTCTTTGATCTTTGGGAGTTTTTTGCAATGTCAACCTGTTTACAAAATCAATCCCTCACGGTTGGGTGTGAAAATTTAGCCCTATGACATGGCTAGGCTATGGCCAAGGCATGAGGGTGGCATGCCTTGGGCGAGACATTGAGTTGTCACTAAGTCAGGGCTTGACTTGGCTTGGGGAATGTCCTCAATATATAGGATCGGCTCAATTGTTGATTCTCCCATAAACCCACCCACTAGCTCATTTGCTATATGTATTCCCCCCTACCATAATCTGCAACTCCTGTTTGCAGTGTGCAATTTCCCTTTTTAGAGCTCTTTTTTGGGCTAATCTTTTGCACTTCATTGTTTATGCTTGTTAATTCTCCAGATAAAGTCGTATTATGGCATTTCAAGGAATCTCCTGATAAAGTTCAAGGATGATACAATCGATGAAACTTCAACACTAGCACAGGTTATTAGTTCAGATTCTGCCATTAGTTCAATGCTGGATATGTCGATTCGCTTGTTGCCTGGAGATCATGGGCTTCCTTTGCAACAGGTGAGTTTTGTATATAAAAGTGTAGTTGGATAAAATTTTCAAAGCTTTAGGTTATATTTACAATTCCCTTGATGCAGTTTTGGATTTTATCTTCTCCCAGAGAAAGAGGCAAGCAGTTTTACAATAAATTTACATTTTACAGGTTCTCCCAGATGTTCCACCAGCAATGGCAGATGCAGTTAATCGGGGAAGTGAGCTTTTGGCAAATATGACTGTGGGGACACCTTGGGAGACAGTTGCCAGAGAAGTAGGCAATACACTAGGAGTAGACTCAAGGATCCTTCGTGCAGAAATTTCGAAGGACATAGACCTGCTTGTGGATGTTATCTCATCTTGGATGGCTTCAAACACAGGTCCAAAACTTTTGAGGCCATGATGAGTCATATACATAGTCACAGTCTTTGATCCAAGACAAGGTAAAAAAGATGCAGAGACTTTGCTGTAAATATATTACTATCTTTATGCTCAAGATGCTTTACATACTTCCATTCATCTTTATAAGCTGTGTGCAATCATAGAACTTCAGCAAACAAAGATTTCTACTGATCTAGAGTCAGTGTACATGTATTCTTTGTGAGGTTGTAACGAAAACATGCTAGTCTGTGTAAATGTGAAAATAGAAATATTTATTGTTGCTTCTTGTCATATCGAAATATAACGGGTTTCCTCGTTATCACAAAAGAAATATAACCCTCTTATTTTCTAGTTTGGTTCACAGAATCATTATGTTTCCCAATGGGTATCAAGGGATTGTATCTTAATGTGGTTTACATAGCACATGAAATGTCTCTCATATTATTTTCAATGTCATTTGTTCCATTGTGGTTTACATGGCACCCAAAATGCTCCTTATGTTATTTTCAATGTCATTTTTTTTTTCTTTTTTTTGGAACGTTTAGATGCTGTTTGGGAAGTCCCAAAAACCAGTTAGCCACATATATGGTGACTAGTTTTTCTACGATGTTGTTCAAAATGATGTTTTATAGTGGACAGTGATCAGTTTTTATAAAAACCTTTCATATTTTTCATAGAATTTTGAGTAGTTTAAAACAAGTGAGGGATAAAAAGCAAATTGGGTGCCAATAATTGCCCCCTTTTCGGAAAGTCTTGTAAGGTTTTATTTCTTTGATTTATATTTATGTTAGATTATTATAAGGTAAGTTTTAAAACCTTGATACACATTATTGAAAATTGTTTCATACTGGGCAATGGCTCACTCCTTAATTTTGCAGATTCTTAGAAGGACAAAGCTTCTTCTAAATGATGCTATGTTGGATTCTGAAGTTGGTATGATGATGTGTTGGATGTTGTGTTGTCGATAGATTATGTTTTTTTTTTTTTTTTTTTATTTATTTATATTTATTTTATATTTTTATATTTTTAATCTATATTATTTATAAAGGTCTGTATCTTAGAAAAACTTTTGATTGACCATT
This sequence comes from Liquidambar formosana, assembly GCA_039720395.1. Taxonomy (NCBI): domain Eukaryota; kingdom Viridiplantae; phylum Streptophyta; class Magnoliopsida; order Saxifragales; family Altingiaceae; genus Liquidambar; species Liquidambar formosana. The sequence goes on from CM077835.1 coordinate 28,345,156, forward strand.
ATACCCTTATTTTAGATTTTAAATACTTATTTAACCCATATGTAACCAACTAAAAATGTTTATTTTCTAGCAAAAAAAAAAAAAAAAAAAAAGAGAGAGGAGAAAAAAAGATAATGACATCTGTTTAATGAATTCTATATAACTTCCATTATTATGCATGTCTCCTAGTTAACTTCTTATTCCTACTATGATTCTAGTCATGGAAGAAATTTTGACCTATTGTGTTAAACGTCAATGTTAATGACTTAAATCAACAAAAAGTAACAAATAATTAAATTTCCATGTTCTATAAATATATTTGAGAATTTATTAAATTTCATTTATATTTTATTATTCAAATATTATTCACGTGTGTTGCAGGTGTGCTCATATCTAGTATATCATAAAAGCCAGGACTTCATGTCAGAAAAAATTAAACCATACAGGATACAACCAAAGGATCTGAAAGAGAACAAAAGAGAAGCAGAAAACCAAAAGCAACCAAATCACACAACCATAAGCGACCTAGAAAATCTCATAGCCACCAGGGCTCCAAAGTCACTCACCTCCAACATTCTATTGACACCCAAATATTTCCATCATCAATTTCAATTACAATGGTTTCTACTCCTCTTCCAATTAGCTAGTGAAGTACGACAATTTTGAATAACTCATTATGACAAACATGAGATACGGTGTACTTCACTACACCGTATCATTCATCTTAGAAATATATCTTCCAAGATGATATTCCCAATTCCCACTTAGTGAAATATCATATGTCGAAGTGTACAACATAAATATAATGTATATGATTGGGTGGATGAAGAGACATGTCTTTTATGAAGAGATGTAACCCTTTGAAAGGTTACATAGTTAGTTACATAGTACCTTTTGGCATATTATAAATATACCACATTCTAACCCAACATGTCATAAATAAAAAAAAACTAACGTTAGATGTAAAATCTCTTCTTTTTCTTTGCACTCACCTTTTCTACGTGTGATACCTAGTCTAACGACATAGTTGTATCACCAATCTTGATTCTTAGGAACCTTCAGTGGTATCAGAGTGGGGTTTATATGAGAATTATTTATGGATGTACAAGAAGATGTTTGCCGTCTAATAAAATAATCACTAAATGCCATATGGAAACTTTATCCGTGTGAGAGATCAATTTATATAGAATATATGTTTGATTGATTTTGTTCTCGGATGTGTATTTAAGATTCTGTTTTGGAGTGAAAAAACGTGTGGAAAACAAAGAAAATCGTGAAGCAATAAAAAGAAATCACACTCACATGGTTGCAATCCATCCTATCCGAGAAGGCCGTTCTCACCCGCGCATTTGGCCGCCTCCTCAGATCCACAACCCGGCAACACTCCAAGGCGTGTACATGGTTTTGAATTTCATATTGGACACTACAAGGCCAGAAGGTGTAAAAGTCCTTAAGCAAAAGTTTCCGCTAACATCATCCCTACTTACAAAAAAAAAAAAAAAAAAGAGAAGAAGTGTTGGCAATATCAATCCTTTTGGCATTGATATCATCAACAAATAAAAGCAAAGAAATGGGTGATGTGAGGAAAACAACAACAGAGTTTGACTTGGTCAAACCGTTACCAATATCAACCCTCTCCACAAACTGGTTCAAGCCCTTTTCTCACTTGGTTTGATTTATTTTCAAAATACTGTCAAATTGAAAGGCCAAATGACCCAAAATTTGGTACACCACTATAATTTGACGTTCCGAACATAACTATGGGTTTAGATTTTGAGTTTGGGCATGGGAAATAGGAACTTCACCAATTTTTTGGCGGTGAGAGTTGGTCATCAGATTTTCTTGAATGAGTATTGCATTAGGATTGTGAACTCTAAAGATTAGGACAAGAGGATTTACACACCGATCTCGAAGAAGTCGTGTCCACAAAGAACACTTGATCCAATAAGGTACTAGGATTGCACATCTTAGGGATTTGTAAGTAATTCTTTTACTTCGTTCTTTTTAAATGCAAAATTATATTGTATTGGTATTATTATTGTTGTAGTTATAAAGTTTAATTAGCAAGAGTAGTTTGTATATTGTTAAATTTAAATAAATATAATAGTATATATTTTTTAATGTGGAAGAGGGAAAATTAATATCTCTAGACACATGAAAAGATTTTTCCACCCTCATTTAAATAAAGCCCTATATTAATGAAATGACCGCCATTGTCAAATAAAAGAAAAAAAATAAAAATTGTGGGAGCAAGTTTGTGTACTTGCATAGGTATTCGACATGAATATCCTAGAGGAACCACTCTTATGGAGATCTTAAGAGTACATATTGTAGTATGGATAGTTGGGAGATACATATGGATGAAACTTTAAAAATCAAATATGATTTTATTTATAATTAAAAAAAAAAAAAATTGTCAACATATCTATAACAAGACAATGTTGAAGTTTGTATTTTTTGAAAAATTTTAAAAACAAAATATATTTATTTCAACGTTGAGAAGTCCATTGCAAATATTAATCCTTCTTAACAATTTTCTGGTATTATGGGAATATGTAGTAATTTCTTTTATAAACAAGCACAACTAGTTTTGCTCGTAGGATTGGCCCAAAATAAAAGAAATTACATAAGAAATGGATTGAGAAGGTTGAAATTAACCTAGTGTTGATTCAAGATTCCTCTAAACAAATTGATGGTGAAATTGGTCATTATATAATGATGTGCCAAAAGGTAAAAAGTACAACAACATATTGAAGTTGTATTGTTTTGTCTCTATAGTTATATATGGTTGTGCGAGTACATTCTATTATTAGTGTGGAATGATATTAAAGAAACCAAGAATGACATAGAGAATAGAGATGGTTTCATCAACTTCAAGATTGATGTACAAAGCCATCTATGATGGTATTCTTGGGAATCGAATAGGGAGGAAAACATACAAAGGCGGAATTAAAATTTTCCTACGATTTCCAAACCCATGAATCCAATTATGCATAATACAAAACAGAAACCCTAACTACAAAGAGAGTTAGGATACTTACAGTAGAACAAAGTCTTCTCCTTTATGCTCCAAGCTTTGTCTTCTCCTTTTTACTCTAAGCTTGAACTCCGGGCAGCAATGAATGAGCAGTCCAAGTGTACTGCCTCTAACGGTATCCACACCTAGCTTGAGCTTAAAGTCCTTTCCTTCTTCTTCCTTGTTGTTGCTAGAGGTGGAGAGAAGAGAGAGAGAGAGAGCCTCTAAGCAAATTTCGGCCAGCCCTTGGGGATGCCAATTGTGATGATGTCATCACATCATAAGAGGCATTAAATAGCCTCCACATAGGGCCAGCCCTAAGGGGACTTCTAACCTTAATTGGTTTTATGTAATTACTCTTTAATTACACAATAAGCCCTCTAGTTTATATCAAATACAAACTAGCCCCGTAAGAACAATTCTTTTATTCACTTATGCCCTTTCTCTCATAGACTTTCAAGCTCTCTTAGCATGATCAGTGTGTGACCCATTGGGTTCACATCATCAAGTAGTAGGAATATCACGAGGTGTGCACAATGGAACTCTTTCCATTAGAGGGTCTAATTGAAACTCCTTTCAATTCCCTAATTAATTATAACTCATTTATATCAATTAGGGCTTCTACTAACCATGAGTAACACCTAGCATATGGCTTACGGTGTGGTCCTTAATGAGGTGAATAGTCATTTACAAAGAACCCTTCTGTTATAATTTACAGGTTACAATTACATCTTTCCATCAACACAATGTCTCCAATTGAACCAATAAGACATAGATGTCTGTCAAGTCCCTAGTTCAATTACTTTATACTCATTTATTAATATCAACTCAATGATGAACTTAAGGAAACTCCTTTCCATATTCATTCTATCATGGGCCCATGGATTTAATGAGTTATATTCATTGAATGCTATAGGAGACATTCACTCCTTTTTTCTTGAGAATGATGGATTCTTTGTTGATCACACTCACATGCCTTCACACACATAGTAATAGAGCCAATGAACACCCTTACAGACCCCTATAAGGATCTGCACTTAGTGTTATCAAACTTCTAAAGCTACATGCACAAGACAACCATGGTGTCTCAGGTCTAAGGATTACTTGTACCACTATAACAATGAGAAACTGATTGACAGGTAGGTTAAAACTCCATTAAGTTTATCTCATATCTTTGGTCACATTCAGTGTACCTATTCTTAGAATAGGCACTCACTTGTTGGTTGTAGTGTCTGCACACAAATAGCTTGAGACTAGCTATCCTCCTCTAGAGTCAACCTAACAAGTGTTAGTCCTATGGTTCATTACTGTCCATCATAGTGAACCTTTAACTAGGAATGTTTTAGGAGTTTAGTACAGAGATATATTTACAGTCTCAAAATTACAACACTTTGTAATTCCATATTCTCAACTCTAACTCCATGGACATATTATGTAAATATAAATGATGTATATAAATATAGTAGAATAAGCTCTTTTATTAAATCAATAATAAATGTGACATACATAAATGAAATCAATTGATTGTTCCTAATCCCTAAACAATCATCTCTATGATTGGCTCTAGGGCATAATCCTAACAATCTCCCACTTGCATTATAGCCAATCCACCATGTATCTCATACCCATATCCTGTCGGTGGTGATCCAATACACTTGGGTCATAGCCCTGGTGAAGGGGTCTTCTAAATTCTCGATTGTATTAATCTTCTATATGTATATATCATCTCTTCCAATTATCTCTTTAATCACTTGGAATCGCCGCTTATGGTTTGGACTTTGATGAGATCGTGGATCCTAGTCTTGAGTAATAGCCCCATTGTTGTCACAAAAACAATAGTATAGGCTTCTCAATGTTAGGAACCACTCCTAGTTCAGTAATGAACTTCTTAATCCAAACATGCAACAATGCGCTCTAATTTACAGCTCCACTATTTAAGGTGAGAACACACCTCGATGTTGATCTCCTATCATCATCATTAGATTGAAAATCTGAGACCGTTCTACCAACCATTTCTAAGTTTCTTTCTCCATAGACAAGGCATAGGTCCTTTAGTTCTTCTCAAGTACTTAAGGATAGCCTTGACTGCTTCCCAAGGTTTCTTACCTGGGTCTGCCTGATATCTGCTCGTAACATTTACAGCAAAACTGATATCTGGTCTTGTACATAGCATAGCATATGCTTTTAGACAACTTGATTTCATGTCTGACAGGAATTAGACCTCTTCTGAAATCATGCTTTTTGAACCCTTTCAAAATCTTGTCTATGTACATTGATTGGGAGAGACCTAGCATCCTTTAAGATCTATCTCTATAGTCCTTTATTCCTAGAATATAGGATGCGTCTCTTAAATCTTTCATGGAGAAATTCTGTGAAAGTCAATCTTTCACTTATGACAACATCTCTATTTTATTCCTAATAAATAGAATGTCATCCACCTATAGGACCATAAATGTGATCGCACTCCCACTAACCCTTTGTACAATCATGGTACAATAATGGGTTCTGTCTCAACAGGGACAACTCTTTGAGTTCTATTTTCCTATTGTTCCTTCCTTTTTGAATAAACTATTTTTCAAGAAAGATTGCAAACTTACAAACAAAACACCTTTTGTTCATCAGGATAATAGACTTAGTATCCTAAACTCTCTTTAGGATAATCCACAAACCTACATTTAAGTTATCTTGATTTCCAATTTTGTTGCATTATATGTAGTGTAACCCCATACCTTAACATGCTTAAGGTTTGGTGCTTCCCTTTCCATATCTCATATGTGTTTAGGGATAGCCTTGGTTTGAACTCTGTTTTACAGGTACGTGGCAGTTTCTAAGGCATATCCTTAAAAGGATAATATTAGGTCAGTGTAACTTATCATGGATTGGACTATATCCAATTAGGTCCTATTCCTCCTTTCTAACACACCATTAAGTTATGGTGTTCCAAGAGGTGTCCATTTGAATGCCTGTTTGAACAAGTTGATTTGAAAATTCACTGATTAAATATTTGCCTCCTCGATCTAATCGAAGAGCTTTAATACTTTTACCGGTTTGTTTCTCTACTTCATATCTGAATTCTTTGAACCTTTCAAATTTTTCAGATTTGTACTTCATTAAGTATACACACCCAAACCTAGACTAAATTATCGGTAAAGTTTGTAAAGTAATAAGAGAAAACTCTACATACATCATTATGTATTAGTTCTCATATCTTGTTCTCTTGGGTTTATTAGCATTCAATTTAGAACTATCATGCTCCATGCAACTAACATTTAGTTTAGAGCATGATCCATACCTTCCAAAGGTTGGTTCTTTAGAGTATCCAGATACTTTCGGCAGTTACGTTTCCAGTGCCCATCCTTGCCGCAGTGAAAACAAGTTCCTTTGGCCTTATCGGTATTACCTTTCTTGATGCTTCCCTTTGGCTTTAAGTTCTTCTTCTTCTTCCCTTGGGTACTTTTACCCTTGCCTTTTCCTTTACCCTTGGGCTTAGGTTTGGCTTTGGAAGTAGAAGTTCTATCAAATGCGAGCAAAGAACCTTTCCCTTTCTTCATCGTCTCCTTAGTCATCTTGAGCAAATTGTGTAGCTCAGGGAGAGTGGGCTTAAGCTTGTTCATATGAAAATTCATAATGAACGGCCCAAATGAATCAGGAAGGGACTACAGAATAATGTCTGAACACATCTCAGCTTCAATGATCACATTAAGCTTCTCAAGCTGCTTGATATGGTTAATCATCTTCAAGGTGTGATCAGTCACGGATGAACCCTCGTTCATCCTTGCCTTGAATAGATCCTTGACAATATTATATTTATCGGCCCTACTTTGCTCCCCGTACAACTCTTGTAAGTGGAGAAAGATGTCGAGAGCGCTACTCATGGACTCATGTTGCTTCTGAAGCTCAGGGCTTATAGATGCCATCATATAGCATCTTGCCATTAGGTCGTCATCCATGTGCTTCCGATAAGCGTCTTTCTCCTGCTGAGTTGTAGCCTCAGCAGGAGCCTTAGGAAGTGGGCCATTAAGTGTGTAGGTAATCTTTTTGGAATTTAAAACTATTTTCAAATTCCTTAGCCAATCAAGATAATTAGGTCCAGTCAAACGGTTGGTGTCCAAAATTTTGGATAATGGGTTGAGGTGAGCCATTTCTATGAACTACATACAAAAATTAAAATAGAGAATTAGATTTCATTTTTAATCCATAATGATCGGGTCTTTAATCATATGGTACCTCCCACTATTTTATCAAATTCCATACACCTTCTAATGGAATTCGGGAATCTCATTCCTAATGGGGATTGGGGTCCCACTGTGACCTAGAAGACTCACATTATAGTTTCTTGACTTCTAACCCATAATAAGAAGACAACTCCTTGTCTATTGCTTCATATGCAAGTTCCAATCATTTTGCCTCTAGGGTACATACTCCTCACATTATAGTTTTTTAGAATACTTCCCTAGTTAAGTTAAACCTATCATTCACACAGGTATGTTTCACCAAATATATACCTCACATTATAGTTTCTTGGTATATACTAGTTTAGGCACCCCATGATATCTTATATGTGATAGTTTCGAGTAATGTCTTTAATATGAGTAGCTCCTACATGTCTGCAGCCAGGTACCAACATTAAGGGACGTTAGATGATCCTATAATGATGGAAGGCAATGAAGAATCCATTCCCTCATGCATTTCCAACTTAATATTAAAAGAGAGGGTTTTAAGGTTCTCATCAAATTAACTAATTTAACATACATCTCATGCGTATAAATAAAATATAACAACATTATATCTAAAATCCACTTATCGATATTAGTCCCTCTAAGGTGACATATAACGATCTTTGGATTTGGAGCTACCACTATTAATCTAATTAAAAGCTCCCACTAAGATGATTATGGACTTTTAGAAGATTCAATCCAAGCCAATTGTCACACCCCATTTTTGTCACCCTAGTTAGAGGTCATCATTTAATGTAGGTTTTTATTTTATTTTTGAGTCTAGGCATTTGCATTAGGTTTTTAAGGCCTTAAGGATCATCGATATGAATTTTGGTTTGATTTGGAAGAGGTTTCAATAGTCAATTAGAGATTTTGTGACTTTAAGGGCATTATTGTCTTTTAAGTCGTATCTTTTCCATTTGACTTTGAAATGATCTCCAAATTGTCAATTAGAGTTCATGTGGATATATAAAGTTTATATATAGGTTCAATTTGATGAATTAATGGTTTAAAATTAATTCGGCTCATAATGGTTCAGGTTGGCTACAAGACCCTTTCTTGGTTCGCTCAAATTGACTCATGCGACCCACTCAATTTATTCTCATTTAATTTTAATCAGGCTTTATTTACATCATAAATATGTTTTAAAAGGTTGAATTTTGAATTGGAAGGCATTTGGCTAAACCTTGTGTGCAAACCCTAGCTTTGCGATGGGGGTGCACTATGGTTAGCCGCCTTTGTAAAACCTAACGATGCGCCTATGGTTAAGTATTTTTGTCCTAAAATGTCTAAAAATGTGTTCCTTTTCAAAGCATGATTGTTTTGGCTTTTATTTCGTTAAAATCGGACTTAATTTGACCTTTGAAAGACTTCCGGAAGGCGAAAGAGTCTAACCGGGGCTAGATGGTCACCTAGGTGACCATCTAAGGCTGGACGGTTACCTCGGGTGACCATCTGAGGTTGGATAGTTACCCAAGTGACCGTCTGGGCCAGTTGGTCAGCCGTCCAAGCCCAAATGGTCAGCCGACCAAGGCCTAGTTGGTCACCCGAGGGAATCCGTCTTTAAGTGGGATTCTACCTCTCCTTCCCTTTTTTGATGGATTCTTCTGCCCTTGCAAGTTGTTTCCTTCTAGGATTAAGTAACTTTGAGTTGTTTGAGCACCAAGAGAGTCTCTAATAGCCCTAGGATTATTATTTAATGAATTAATCTTAGCTATTGGTTTATTAGGTTAGTCCCCTATATAAAGAACATGATATTCAGCACATAGGGAGGCCACAAGTGCACTTTATACTTAGAGAGAAAGAGAGCTACGAAATTGGAGAGTTGAAGAACATCGAAAAGAGGCTCTTAAACCCTAGGCAAACACGAGAAGAGTTATTTTGAAGGCAAGAGAAGTTCTACAAGAGGTAAACACGCTTTCAATTGTTGAAATTTGGTTTTTCTCCTTCTTCTTCTCTTTCTTTCTTTATGATGTTCAAGTGCATGTAGTGGCTCTACCTATGAATGGAATTCAATGCTTTTATGATGTTATATGAATGATTTTAGGAGGATTTATAATTTAATATGCTTGGAAAACTTTAGTTTACTAAGGTTCTAAAAACCTTATCCTTTCTCTCCTTTTAAATCATGCATGTTTCATATAGCAAGCTTGCTGTGATAATTATCATGAATTAATGCTTTTGTTAGTTAATATACATGATATGAATGATAATCATGATAGTTTGAGCATGAGTTAGGGTTAGTTCATATGTTGTTATTCATAGTTGTGAAATTAGGGTTTCGGTAATCCTTATTTCATGCAAGTTTCATACAGCATGTTTAGGTTAGCTTTGTGAGTTGTTACACATCATGGTTACTCTATATATGCTGCATATAGTTAAATCATGCTAGATTTGCATTCATTATTAGTGGATTGATAGGTTTTTATGCATGTAGGCTAAGTCATTGCATGTAGGATTGTGTTAGGGTTTGTAGTTATTCATTATTCTTGTTATTTGCATGATTAATGGATGATTTTAGGCCTTAATGTGATTTTGTCCAGATTAGTATTTTGTTCTTTTTGCATGGTTTTGAGTACGTGTAAGGGTGCAAACAGGTGCAATAATTGCTTTATTGCAAATAAGGTTGTTATTGCTTAAGCTTGCTATTGCTTGGAGAAGATTGCACAAGGTAAGTAGGGTATGAAGTGCCCTAATTCACTTTTTCTAACCTTTCTTTCTCTTCTCCCTTTCTAGGGTTATTTATTAATACGGATGCATGGTCATTACTAGAGGTTTCTTTATAAAATAACTTGCCTATTTTCTTAAAGTTTCCATCTTATGGAGGTTACTTGATTTCAAACTTGGTTTACTTATCAAATTCTCTCTCTTTTAAATAAGGAAACTTAGGGTTTTTACCATGAGTCCGTATTAGGATTTAACATTAATTCTTTTCGAACTACATAGACTTTGATCCATGTATTTCTATGCACGGTACGTAGGCACTCAATTGATGTTCAGGTCCACCCTAGGATACTAAGTATCATAGGTTTTCCTTTTTCTTTTTATTCTTTTATCCATCACATATGATTGCAAGAGGAGTAGGATGGATTTGTGATTGATATGCATGTTGTATTTTATTGATTGATATTGATTCGCATGTGATTAAGTCACTAAATTAGCCCAATCAAATTAAGAGACCAACTCGGGCGATATGGGTGCCTATGGGCTTTGCCCAGAACCTTCCCACGTCGTAACTTAGTCCCCGAATCCAATTTTCTGGTTTTAAAGACTTTGCCTTTCCTTTTAAAATGGAGTCATGAGGTTTTTGGAAATAAAACATTTTTATGGTTTTCCTCTTTTCCTTAAAAAATGAGGTGGCGACTCCTTTCTTTTTGTTGTTTTTTAAAATCGCCAAAAATCTCGTGGGCCATTTTCGTGGGTTCACACCATTGAATTGAATCCAAGGTCTAAGGTGGGTGTAGGTGATCGTAAAACATTCATTCAAAACATAGCATGCTATTTTGAAAGTCTTATCCAAGCTTTCAAGTCCTTCAATTTCTTCCATTAGCTTGAAGGTCTCCACCATAGGCTTGCTGGGCTCCACCATGCTCTTTTGGTTCCACTATGCTCCTTAGTGCGTTCTCGATTACATAACATTTACATAATTTAAAGAAAGGGATACATAAGGGGAATGTGGGGTACATAAGAGAATGATAGAGAGAGAGAGAAGGTGGCATGCAAGCCCCAAATAAATAATACATCACCAAAATTAACAACTCTTGAAAAATTAATACAATCCATTCATAAGACGGCTAATCACAATTGGTTTAAAGGGTATAGTCCATAATCATCATCCATTCTTAAACATACAATCACATTGCATAATAAAAGAAATAACTGTAAGCAATAAAGCATATGGGCATTATGGTAACTCTATTGATTGGTTTTCATTAATCTCATTAATGTGTCATAATCTCATTAGGATATGCAGAAGTTCTAGAATTAATTAAGTCTTAACATTTAAGACTTTAATTTCAATTAATCAAATCAATTGAAACATTTAGAGTACCCTAATTAAACTCTAATATCAAATATTAGGGTTCCTTTAATTAAACAAAACAATTTCATTTAATTAAAAAATCTAGGTTTTAATTTAATCCTAAATTGCGTTTTAAACGATTTAAAACAATATAAAATTAATCACCATTAATTAAATAATCAATTTCAGAATTAAATAAAATCATTTTATTAATTAATTAGTGCATTAGGGTTTCCTAAAACCCTAAACCCTAAGTGCATTAACTCTAAACCCTAAACGTAACCCTAATGCATTAAATGCCTTATGATTAGTCAATTAATGACCAATCATTTAAACCCTAGGTTTATATGGTATTAATGATTAGGATTAGGGTTTAATTAATGTCACCTAGTGTTAGGATTATGCTCTAGAGCCAATCATAGAGATGATTGTTTAGGGATTAGGAACAATCAATTGATTTCATTTATATATGTCACATTTATTATTGATTTAATAAAAGGGCTTATTCTATTAAGTTTATATGCATCATTTATATTTACATAATATGTCCATGGAGTTAGAGTTGAGAATATGAAATTACAAAGGGTTGTAATTTTGAGACTCTAAATATATCTCTGTACTAAACTCCTAAAACATTCCTAGTTGAAGGTTCACTATGATGGACAGTAATGAACCATAGGACTAGCACTTGTTAGGTTGACTCTATAGGAGGATAGCTAGTCTCAAGCTATTTGTGTGGAGACACTACAACCAACAAGTAGGTGCCTATTATAAGAATAGGTACACTGAATGTGACCAAAGATATGAGATAAACTGAATGGAGTTTTAACCTGCCTGTCAATCAGTTTCTCATTGTTATAGTGGTAGAAGTAATCCTTAGACCAGAGACACCATGGTTGTCTTATGCATGTAGCTTTAGAAGTTTGATAACACTAAGTGCAGATCCTATTCAGGGGTCTGTAAGGGTGTTCATTGGCCCTTCTGCTATGTGTGTGAAGGCATGTGAGTGATCAACAAGGAATCCATCACTCTCAGGAAAAAGGGAATGAATGTCTCATATAGCATTCATTGAATATAACTCATTAAATCTATGGGCCCATGGTAGAATGAATATGGAAAGGAGTTTCCATAAGTTCATCATTGAGTTGATATTAATGAATGAGTATAAAGTAATTGAACTAGGGACTTGACGGACTTCCATGTCCTATTAGTTCAATTTGAGACATTGAGTTGATGGAAGGATGGAATTGTAACCTATAAACTATAACAGAAGGGTTCTTTGTAAATGACTATCCACCTCATTAAGGACCACACCATGAGCCATATGCTAGGTGTTACTCATGGTTAGTAGAAGCCCTAATTGATATAAATGAGTTATAATCAATTAGGAAATTGAAAGGAGTTTCAATTAGACCCTTAATGGAAAGTGTTCCATTGTGCACAACTTGTGCTGTTCCTACTACTTGATGATGTGAACCCAATGGGTCACACACTGATCATGCTAAGAGAGCTTGATTGTCTATGAGAGAAAAGGTATAAGTGATTAAAGAAAAGTTCTTTAAGGGGCTAATTTGTATTTGATGCAAACTAGTGGGCCAATTGTGTAATTAAGAGTAATTACACAAATTCCACTAGGGTTAGGAATCCCCCTATGGCCGGCCCTATTAATGGGCTATATAATGCCCATTATGTGGGGATCACATGAGGACAATTCATTCTCCCAAGGGCTGGCTGGAAAAATTACAACTCTCCCTCTCTCTCTCTCCCTCTTCTCCACCTCTAGCAACCATAAGGAAGAAGAAGGAAAGAACAACAAGCTCTAGCTAGGTGTGGATACCGTTGGAGGCAGCACACTTGGGCTGCCTCATTCACCGCTGTCCGGAGACAAAGCTTAGAGCAAAAAAGAGAAGAAAAAGCTTGGAGCGTAAAGGAGAAGACCATATCAAACTGTAAGTAATTCTACCCTCTTCTAGTTAGGGTTTTTGTTTTGTATTAAGCATAATTAAGATTCATGGTTTTGGGAATCATAGGAAAAATTTTAATTCCGCCTTTGTAGTTTTTCCTCTCTAGTTAGATTCCCAACACCTAGGATATTAATTACACCTAATTAATATGCACTAATTAGGGTTTCTAAAACCCTAAACCTTAAACCTATTAAATGCCAATGATTAATTACTAAACCATTAATGATCATGATTGGTCATTAATGACCAATCATTTAACCCTAGGTTAGACACATTAATTACTAGGTTTAGTTATGAATTAATGCATTAATAGAATTAGGGTTTAATTAATACAAATTAGGGTTTCCTAAACCCTAAACCCTAGACATCATAAATGCAATTAATTTTGCCCTATTAATGATTGGTCATGTAATGACCAATCATTAAACACTTTAATTAAGGTAATTAATAGCCTAATTAGGGTTTTAATTAATGCCATAAATGAATCAGGGTTTCATCATTAATTGGAATTATGGTTTCCTAAAAAACCCTCATGCTTCCGCCACTATTGGTGAGCTACCATGGCTTGGCCATGGCTTGGCCAGGGGGCTGCCACGGCTAGGCCAGGGGGCTGCCAAGGCTAGGCCACAGCTAGGCCAGGGGCTGCCATGGCTTGGCAAGGCTGCCATGGCTACTATCATGCATGGGGACTCGAGCTAGGGTGTGGGCCAAGCCCATGGACACATGCTTGCATATGATTTTTTTTTACACTAACTAGGTGAATAATTCTTCTTGATTAGCCTAACTTCCAAGACCTACGCACAAGGTCTTCGATAAAGAATCTTATTGGGTGGTGGAGGCGTATGGAACACACCCAACCTTCCGCAAGAGAATCCATTAAGAAAGCGGGTTTTAGTTGGTTTCTTGACTCCCTATGGAATGAACAGTGGGATAGGCAAGCCCTCCTTGCCTTAGCTGAGCTATGGTGGGATACCACCAACACCTTCCACTTCAGTTTTGGGGAGATGACCATGACTCCCAAGGATTTTTCAATTATCACCGGTTTAAGCCTCAAAGGAAAGAGGTTGGAATTCTATGGGGATGCCAATACAGATAGTGCTTATCTCCTCACCATGTTGGGGATGGATATTGAGGCGGGTTCCCGCGGTGTTAGGAGGACATGGCTATTTGAGAATTTTGCCAATCAAGTAGAAGGTGTGGGAGTGGCTCCCGAGTGTATTGCTAGGGCTTTCATGATCTATATGCTCCCCTGCACTCTCTTTGTTGGTGCCAATGACATGGCGCAACTGGGCTACCTTGCTTCCATGGTAGATGTGAACAAAATGGGGAGGTATAACTGGGGAGGGGCAGCACTAGCTACTATGTATAGATCCATGTCCGACATGTCTCGAGGTGTTTCCAAGAATTTTGGTGGGCTCCCATTTGTTTGGGAGGTAAGTAAAAATGTTTAATTTTTAAATTCCTCTCAAACTTGACATTTTAATGCTTTTTCTTGAATTTTGACAGATATGGTATTATGAATACCTGGGACTGTGCCGCCCCGCCTTGGATAATGAGATACAAGAATGGCCTATACTTGGGAACTATGCTCCCAACAAGATAGCTGTGCGTGCCCCCAATAGGCATGACTACGCCCATGCAAGGGCGTACTTGGCGAGCCTAAATGCTGACATGGTAATCCACCTTCCTCATTCTTTTCTTTCATTCATTTTTTATTATCTTGCTCATCATTTTCTCAAATTCAACAGGTAGAGTGGAGCCCATGGGGGCTGTGGGAAGGCAGGCTGCCTAGGAGGTGTGTGTCATGTTTGGAATTGACTGGGAAGAGGGTACTCTTTGAGGGTCCCTCAGGGCGATACTGGTATTTAGGGGAGCGCGTCCTTAGGCAGGTGAAAGGACGAGTGGATGCCGCTCTTACCCCTGTCTTGCCTCCCATGAATATAAGGTACACTGACTCTCTAGATGGGGATGAGCTGATGGAAGCTCTGATTGGATGGGATGCTGAGGAGTTTACCTCGCCCAATACCGACTACATGACTTTCTGCAACCAATTCCTGATGCGCCCTAGAGTCATTGGCTTCCCACCTCAAGGGGTGAGTTTCTATCCCATTTTTTTCAATTATTGATTTATACAAGCACTCCTCTTAAACAAATTATCTATTGCAGGGCCGGCGAGCTCGTGGTCATTGTTCCATAATAGCGTCCTCCACAGGCATGACTTATGGGGATGAGGATTATGAGATGGGGGGAATGGCACAGCCACCTCTCCCAGTACTCAACTGGCAAGTGAACCTATGCAATGGGTTGGAGTTCATGAAGACTAATATTACTCACCCTGCTTTTGACGAAGTCCCCAGGATTGACCCGAGCTATGAGCATGTAAGCTCTAAGCCTTTTGCTTTCCTGAAAACTTCTTTCATCATTTATTAACCATATTCATCTTTTAGGTTCCCCGAGAGTATGCACAGGAGTGCCTTGAACTTAGCGAGGGATTAAGGCGAGACCTTGTTAGGATGAGTTTGGCAAACTCTGTGCTAGAAGGATGACTGAATCCCACTGTAAGACATTCCCTTTGTTCATTCCAAACCTAGGAGTTAAAGGCATAACCCTTCTTTATTAATTGATTTCTTTGCAACAGGTCTCCACACTGCGTCCACCACAACCAATGCCACCCCAAAGGAATCCTCATGCTGGTCGTGGTAGAGGCGAATCAAGTAGAAAGAGAAGAACCACGGGAGATCATTAGATTAGCTTAACCTCTTGCTTTGTGAATGAATGAAACATCCTTCTTTATGCTTTGTAACCTTTCTTTGAACATTTGCTTTAGTACTTTGTATGAGACTTTTGGAATTCCATGGTGGTGATTTACTCATGTTTTTGTGCAAAAACAAGCTCAAAATAAGCTTCCCAAGGTCACATAACCATATAGGGGTCAAATTAGGTCAAAAATAAGCAAAACTGGGCAAAATAGGAAAACGGCCTCGGGTGACCACCCGGGGCTGGGCGGCTAGCCGCCCAAGCCCAGGTAGCTAGCCGCCCAGGCCTGGGTGGTCACCCGAGCCCGAAGCGGAAATCCCACTTTGAATAGGAAACTTCCTATTCTGACGGGTTTTTTTCCTATTTGAACCTGGATTTGTGACCTTTTCCCTATAAAAACACATCCAAGAGGTTCCTAAACCTACTTGTATTCATTCATTAGAAATTATGGAGGCTCTAGACAAATTTTTAGGAGGGTTTTTGAGAGTTATGAGTGCTGAAGCAAAATCTGAGTTCAAGTGCTTTGGCTTGGATCCATTGCTTTCCTTGAGGCATGTGAAGCTTGAAACGAACCTCTTGACTGCTGCTACATATTTTTGGGATCCCCAAATTCATGTGTTCCGCTTCAACTATGAAGAACTGTGCCCAACCATGGAGGAATTCTGCACTTTGTATGGAGTTTCACCGGTAGGTCCTTTCATTCTCCCTACTCCTCGCCCGAGCTTTCTTACTTCTTTTTCCAACCTCCTTGGGATTCACCCACAATATGCCTCTACGTTTGTAAAGGACCATATAGTAGACTTGATGAAATTGGCAACTTCTTTTTTGGCCTATGATAGTAAAGGTATTCTGAAATTTACCTTTCCTATTAAGCATGCACTTGCCTTTTGCCTCATTGGTCGTTTCCTTATTTCAACTGGTACTCCACATGTTCCCATACAAATCTGTGAGTTGATTCCTCTCCTTGCCAAAGGCCATAACCTGATTCCCATGGTATTAGCTGAAACTCTGAATTGCTTGGATAAAACTCATGAGGACCCAAAGGTTCCTTTAGGAGGTAGCCCCATTTTGCTGCAAATGTGGTTGCTTGAAAGGCTGAATTTCTTATCACCCACTGTCATTACACCATACAAGCCCCAGCATTACTGCCTTCGCTGCATTGAGTTGCCTGGAAAATTCTCATTGAGGGATTGGCTAGGTTACTTCCAAACCCTTTCATGGAGGAATATCAAGTGGTTCGTCTTCATATAGGGCTGCAGTGAACGAGTGCTTCTGCGAACTTCTGGATGTGCAATGGTGAGACTCATAGGATTGAGGTCTACTTCTTTCTATTGGCCTTCAAGGGTTCTTCGTCAGATGGGTGCCATGCAAACCATACCTACTTCCTTGAAAGGTGACTATCCTGTGGTGCCTGCAGGTCTTTCTGTAGTGACTTGGGAGAAGGATCGATGGCCTAGCAAGCTGACACTGACTCAAGTGACGAATACTGATGGTCCACATATGATGACCCTCGAGTATAAGGAATGGTTGAAAAGCAATTTGGGTGAGCAAGAGACTACTCGAAGAGAAAGGACTTTTGGACTTATCAAGAATGACGAACTTGGACCTTGCAGAGAAGATGTTATGGGAGCAGTGACAACAGCTTACGAACACGACTTGAGGAAAAAAAGAAGACACGAAAGAGAGAAGCAGAAAGCTGAAAAGCGGGCTGCAAAGAAGCCCAAGAAGAATTGAAGACTCAATAGAATAGGATATTTATGGCATATTTATAGTTCTTTTACTTAATACCAATGAATTGCTATGTCAATCAATTTTAGTTTTGAATAAATTGCCAATAATAAATCAAATTTGGGATTTTGTTGTTTGATTTAGACCGCACCCAAGGTAACCTTATGGGTTGCCTACGTATCTCCATTATTTTTTTGTTTTTTTTTTTTGTTGTTTTTTTTTGTTTTTTTTTTTTTTTTTCGAATGGAGAATCAGGTCTTACGTAGTTCTCATGCCTTATCTTTTGCCTAGGCCGCCCTCACGGGTTTTCAACCTAGCAGGCCTTAAACATGATACTTCTTTAATTGATCCAAATTAGTTGGACGAGCGAACTCAATTCCATCTAAATCCATGAGGCGAACAGCCCCTGCTGGCAATATTTCTTTGATAATGTATGGTCCACCCCAACTTGGCTTGAATTTTCCCCGCGGATCGAACACTAGAGCTCTGATTTCTTTCAGCACTACATCCCCTTTCTTTAGACCTCGATCTTTGACATGCTTGTTGAATGCTCTGGCAACTCTCCGTTGATACCCCTGAACATGATACAGCGCCCTTAAACGCCTTTCATCCAGCAAAGCTAACTCATTATAACGGCTCTTAACCCAGTCCACTTCTGTTATCTAGCTCTCCACGGCAACCCTTAGTGAAGGAACCTCCAATTCAACTGGCAACACGGCCTCCATTCCATAAACTAGAGAGTAAGGGGTAGCCCCTGTTGATGACCTTATTGACGTTCTGTAACCCCATAGAGCCAACGGTAACTTCTCATGCCAGTCTGTGTGTGAGTCTGCAGTCTTCTGCAGTATCTTCTTGATGTTCTTGTTAGCTGCTTCCACTGCTCCATTAGTCTGAGGACGGTATGGTGACGACAGATGGTGAACTATGCCATTCTTTTGCAAGAGCTCATAGGTTTCTTTCTGAAAGTGCTGGCCATTGTCTGAGATAACTTCATGCGGTACCCCATATCGATAGATGATGCTGTGTTGTATGAACTGTGCTACCTTCTTGGAATTCAAGGTCTTAAAGGACGCTGCTTCCACCCACTTAGTGAAATAATCAATGGCAACCAGGATATATTCATGCCCATTTGACGCCTTTGGCTTGATCTGTCCGATGATATCTATCCCCTATACTGCGAATGGCCATGGTGACGACATACTTGTTAAAGGCATAGAAGGCAAATGTTGCCCACTAGCGAACAGTTGGCATTTGTGGCACTTCTTGACATGTGCGTGGCAGTCCCTTTCCATGGTAGACCAATAATAGCCTAGCCTCAGGATTTTCTTAGCCAACATATAGCCATTCATATGCGGAGCCCCTGTCCCTTCATGGATTTCTTTTATCAGATGCTCGGCTTCTTCCTCGGTGACACACAAGCAGGTGGACCCCGTCGTATGATCTCCGATATAGCTTTCCTCCACAAAGTACATAGTGACTCGCCAACCGCCTTAGGGTTTTTCTGTCGATACGAGATGCTCCTTCTGGGTACTCCCTTTCTTCAATGTACTTCTTTATGTCATGGAACCACGGATGGCCATCATTCACTTCTCCTCATTGGATTGCACAACAGTACACAGGCTTGTCTCGACATTCTATCACCAATGGCTTCACATTTCGCCCTTCAGGTATCTCCACCATGGACGCTAGGGTCGCCAGGGCATCGGCGAACTGGTTCTTGTTTCTTGACAAGTAGTTGAACTCTATTTCTGAGAACTCCTTGGTTAGAGCTTCCAGGTAGGCATGGTAGGGCAGCAACTTCTCATCTCGAGTTTTCCATTCCCCTTTTATCTGACAAATGATTAGCGCCGAGTCCCCGAACACTTCCAATTCTTTGATCTCCAATTCAAGTGCGGCTTCCAATGCTAGGATACAGGCCTCATACTCAGCAATGTTGTTGGTAGCTTCAAACCCCAACTTGACCGCCAACGGTGTAAATGCCTCTTTAGGTGAGACCAGCAGGACTCCTATCCCATAACCTTTCTTATTGGCTGCCCCATCGAAGTATACTCTCCAAGTTTTTCTACCAATCTCTAGCACGTCCTCATCTGGGAATTGATCGTTAAACGGAGCGGATGATGACACCGGATAGCTGGCTAGGTAGTCTGCGATGACGCTTCCCTTGATAGACTTCTGATTCACGTACTTGATGTCGAATTCATTGAGGAGAATTGACCATCGAGCAGTTCTGAATGACAATACCGGCCTTTCTACCAGGTACTTCAACGGGTCCATGCGACTTATCAAGAACACTTCAAATGACATCATGTAGTGCCGGAGCTTTTGCGTCGCCCATACTAGTGCCACACAAGCCTTTTCAATGGCATTGTACTTCACTTCATAGTCCGTCATTTTCTTGCTTAGGTAGTAGATGGCATTCTCCTTTGTAGACCCTTCGAGATATTGAGCTAACATAGCTCCCGTCGCGGTTTCGGTGACCGTTAAGTATAACAAAAGCGGTGCACCTTGCCGTGGGGGAACTAAGATTGGAGGATTGCTCAAGTATCTCTTAATGGTCTCAAAGGCCTCTTGGCATTCTTCATTCCATACTTTTGGCACACCTTTCTTAAGTAATTTGAAGATTGGTTCGCAAACCATGGTCAAGTTGGCGATGAATCGGCTTATGTATTGAACCCTTCCCAAGAAACCCCGGATCTGCTTCTCAGTGCTAGGCGGCTCCATCTCCACAATAGCTTTTATCTTCCCTGGGTCCACTTCTATGCCCCTCTGAGTGATCATGAACCCCAATAGCTTGCCTGCAGTGACACCAAAAGCGCACTTCTGTGGGTTTAAACGAAGATTGTACTTCTTAGCTCACTCTAGGAACTTCTCTAGCGCCTTGAAATGCCCTTCCCTATCTACGGACTTCACGATCATATCATCGACATAAACCTCGACTTCCTTATGGATCATATCATGCAATAAGGTCGTAGCTGCTCTTTGGTAAGTAGCCCCAGCGTTTCTTAAGCCAAAAGGCATTACCTTGTAACAGTACATTCCCCATTGCGTGATAAAGGCTGTTTTTTCCATGTCTTGAGCTGCCATCTTTATCTGGTTATACCCGGAGAATCCGTCCATGAAGGAGAGGAGTGCATGTCCCACTGTGCTGTCCACCAACACGTCGATATGGGGTAAAGGAAAATCATCCTTAGGGCTTGCGGCGTTGAGATCTCGAAAGTCGACACACATCCTCACTTTCCCATCTTTTTTAGGCACAGGCACTATATTCGACAACCACTTGGGGTACTCCACAACTTGGAGGAAACCCGCGTCTAGTTGTTTAGTTACCTCTTCTTTTACTTTTAGAGCCCATTCTGGTTTTAATCTTCTGAGTTTCTGCTTTATCGGCTTCTTTAGGGAATTAGTGGGGATATAGTGTTGCACAATATCGGGGTCAATGCCGGGCATGTCTTCATAAGACCATGCAAAAGCCATAATGTTGGCTTTCAAGAGGGAGATCTGTTAGGATTATGCCCTAGAGCCAATCATGGAGATGATTGTTTAGGGATTAGGAACAATCAATTGATTTCATTTATATATGTCACATTTATTATTGATTTAATAAAAGGGCTTATTCTATTATGTTTATATGCATCATTTATATTTACATAATATGTCCATGGAGTTAGAGTTGAGAATATGAAATTACAAAGGGTTGTAATTTTGAGACTGTAAATATATCTCTGTACTAAACTCCTAAATCATTCCTAATTGAAGGTTCACTATGATGGACAGTAATGAACCATAGGACTAGCACTTGTTAGGTTGACTCTATAGGAGGATAGCTAGTCTCAAGCTATTTGTGTGGAGACACTACAACCAACAAGTGGGTGCCTATTATAAGAATAGGTACACTGAATGTGACCAACGATATGAGATAAACTGAATAGAGTTTTAACCTGCCTGTCAATCAGTTTCTCATTGTTATAGTGGTACAAGTAATCCTTAAACCTGAGACACCATGGTTGTCTTATACATGTAGCTTTAGAAGTTTGATAACACTAAGTGCAGATCCTATTCAGGGGTCTGTAAGGGTGTTCATTGGCCCTACTGCTATGTGTGTGAAGGCATGTGAGTGATCAACAAGGAATCCATCACTCTTAGGAAAAAGAGAGTGAATGTCTCATACAGCATTCATTGAATATAACTCATTAAATCCATGGGCCCATGGTAGAATGAATATGGAAAGGAGTTTCCATAAGTTCATCATTGAGTTGATATTAATGAATGAGTATAAAGTAATTGAACTAGGGACTTGACAGACTTCCATGTCCTATTAGTTCAATTGGAGACATTGTGTTGATGGAAGGATGGAATTGTAACCTGTAAACTATAACAGAAGGGTTCTTTGTAAATGACTATTCACCTCATTAAGGACCACACCATGAGCCATATGCTAAGGTGTTACTCATGGTTAGTAGAAGCCCTAATTGATATAAATGAGTTATAATCAATTAGGGAATTGAAAGGAGTTTCAATTAGACCCTTAATGGAAAGTGTTCCATTGTGCACAACTTGTGCTGTTCCTACTACTTAATGATGTGAACCCAATGGGTCACACATTGATCATGCTAAGAGAGCTTGATTGTCTATGAGAGAAAGGGTATAAGTGATTAAAGAAAAGTTCTTTAAGGGGCTAATTTGTATTTGATGCAAACTAATGGGCTAATTGTGTAATTAAGAGTAATTACACAAATTAGATTAGGGTTTGGAATCCCCCCTTGGTCGGCCCTATTAGTGGGCTATATAATGCCCACTATAAGGTGATGACATCATCACAATCACTCCTCCCCAAGTGCTCGCCAAATTCTCCCTTGGAAGCTCTCTATCTTCTTCACCTCTAGCAACCCTAAGGAAGAAGAAGGAAAGGACAACTTGCTCAAGCTAGGTGTGGATACCGTTGGAGGCAGCACACTTGGGCTGCTCATTCACTGCTGTCCGGAGAGAAAGCTTGGAGCAAAAAGGAGAAGACAAAGCTTGGAGCATAAAGGAGAAGACATTAATCAACTGTAAGTAATCCCAACTCTCTTGGTAGTTAGGGTTTATGTTTTTGTATTATGCATAATCGGATTCATGGGTTTGGGAATCGTAGGAAAATTTTAATTCTGCCCTTCGTAGTTTTCCTCCCTAGTTAGATTCCCAACAAGATCATCTTTTCTTTTTCAACGGGGGAGAGGGTTTTCCCAATTTTAACTATTCTTGGCAATTCATTCGTCCCTAAGTTGATTGATTCCAATTCATCCATATTAGGTTCGATGACGCCCCTTTTCCTTTGCTCAACGAGCTCCGGGGGGACATCGTTCCTAGGATCTATATCCATGCCATAAATATCCATAGAGGAGAGAAAAGAGACACTGCATATATAGAGAAAGAAAACACACTTTATTGACTAGGAATAGTAGGAATGACACACAAAAAAAGAAAGAAAACAAACAAATCTGTATCAATACCATGACTCCACAAAGAGAGTTGAGTAGATACATCTTATTGAATTAGGGAAACATTACTAAACTAAGACACCTACAAGCTGCTATCAGGTAGGCCAAGGTCTTTTTCTTCATGGAGCTCTGCAATGACACCACATTCAAGGTACCAATTCAGGAGTGGCACGGTAGCATGGCTAATGGACGAACCCTGGAGTTCTTCAATGGTCGAGTCTTCCACAGTGAGGATCATATCCTGGAATATTTTCAGCCATAGCCCCTGCATCAAGGTTCTCTGCCCAGTCTTCTTCTTTCTTTTCCCAGAACTCATCATCGATGGCTTCATCATCCACCATTTCAGCTGTGATTGGATACCATTCGGTGAAGAAAATTTCGAAACCCAGAACTCGGATCTTGGCAGCTTGGTCAAAGGTGGGTTCTGGAAACCCGCAATATAGAAAATCATCCCCTTCTTTGACGAAGTAACCATTCAAAGTAGGTCGGTATGGCGAGATTCTCAGGTCTGGCACCCTTCCCTCGGCTTTGGCTCTTACTTTCTCTTTATTCCTCTTCAATATTTCTGCATGATCATTTCTGGAGGGCTCATATCCTAGCGCGAAGGTGTATGAGGTGACACGGCTCTGAATAGACTTAGGGATCCCTTGTTGGCGACGCCCTAGCCCCATGCCTAGAAAGAAACTCATTTTTCTCATTATTTCACCGACGTGCAAGTTGCCATGGGGGCAAAAGTCCAAGGGTATTAATTCACCCTTCTCGAGCTCTTTCTCAATGCATTGGACATAGTCAAACCCGGATAATGGCACCGCCGCTGATTCTGGTTGTATCTCACATATAGGCACACCTGCGAGTTTCAATTCCTAGTCCCCTTGAAGTGTTACTATGATCCCTTCGTAAGGAAACTTCACCTTTTGATGGAGTGAAGACGGCATAGCCCCAGCGGGATGGATCCAAGGTAGGCCCAACAGCAAGTTGAAACATGACGGCACATCCAACACTTGGAATTCCACCCTAAATTCAGTGGGTCCCATGATAAGAGGCAAAGTAACCACCCCTATTACTTCTCGGCGGGTGTTGTCATAGGCTCTTACAGTCTGCCCAGATGGCGTGAAATCGGTGGGTCCCAAACCCAAGACAGTGGCAGTTCTGAGAGGGCATACATTCAGTGCAGACCCATTGTCGATAAGGACGGTAGGTACCCTCTTCCCCATAGTGTCAACGGTCACATAGAGAGCTTGAGAATGGCTTGGCCCGCTTTTGGGTAGGTCCACATCGGTGAACACGATGGTTGAGTTCTTGGGAGTTGGATTCACCAAATGTACCAGTCCCTCGGGGGATGTGTCAACGGGCACTTGTATCTGATTCAACAGTTTCAACACGGTCTGTCTATGTTTGTGCGAGGCCATGAGCAAGCCCGAAATAGTGATGTTGGCGTTGGTCTTCTTTAGCTGCCCCAGCACCTCATCCTCTTCTTCTTGCAAGCTAGGATGCCTCTGCCCTTCCAAATCTTCCAACGGATTCTTAGATTCTAGGTGGGGAGGCTTGAAATAGCGACCCCCTCTGGTTATATGGTCCAGCTCATCACCACTAGCCCATATATCATGGACTTCCTCGGAGTCATTCATTAAGTCATCCCACTCTATCATGTCAATGCTGTCCATTTTTGTCAGCAAGTCATCCCAACCTGTAGGGACTATCAGCTCATCTGATGTTGGACTTGAGCTTGAGTACAGCACATAGTAGTCAAATTTCCCCGACGATTCATCTAATAGGCCAACCTGAGGATCCCCTGCTTCATATCTTTCTTTCAGCTCTTGTTGGATAGATTTCTTTGGCAACAACAAAACCTTTTGGTCAATGAGGTCTTGAATGATCTTCTTTAGTATAGAACAAGCCTCGGTGTCATGGCCGGGTGCACGATGGTATTGGCAATATTGGTGAGGGGTTGAGGGCTTTGGCTTTGGTGGAAGTGGCATGATAAGGCTGTTATTGCGGCAAATGGTGAAAAGACATGTTAAGGTCGTGGGGAGTGGAGTGTATTGTCTTATGGGACGGCGAGGGCGTGAGGATTCAACCCCAATGGCATTTACGGTGTTAGGTGGGGGTGTGTTGTTATGAGATGGGAGAGGATTACGGGTGACATTTGGGCGGGTTGGTGGTGAGATGACTTGTTTGTCAATGAGGTCTTGGACTTGATGGCGCAGGCGAACACAACGATTGGTGGCATGGCCTTTGGATTGGTGGTACTTGCAGTACTCATTCTCGTTGTAGTTCCTGGGTAAAGGATTTAGGTGGAGGTCTTGGGTCGAGTGGCTTCAATAGGTCACGGCTTATAAGCTTTTCAAGGACTCTTTCGAGTGGCATGAATAGGTCAGTGAATTGGCGAGGTGGGTTGACATCATTGAGAGAGAAGGGTTGGATGGGTTGAGTTATGGTGTTGACCTCGGCATTGTTCTTTCCAGTAAAGTTTGTCTTGCGACTCCTCACTTCATCAGTTTTGATTGTCCCATCATTGATAGCATCTTCAACCTGCGTGCCAGCCCCTATGAGAGCTTTGAAATTGGGGAAATAGTGGGCAAATAAGTGCTTGTGATACACGGGCAGCAAGTTCTTAACTACCAGCTGAATTTGGTCCTCCTCATTTGGCCTATCCGTCATTCTCGACGCCTTTTGTCTCCACCTTGTAATGTAAGCGGAGAAGGTTTCATGAGCCCCTTGCTTGGTAGTTTCCAGGTCCCTTCGAGTAACATCCACCTCTGTGTTGTACTTGTAGTGCTCCGAAAACTTATTGCATATGTCTTTCCAAGTCCAGGTTCTATTCTCATCCAAGGACAAGAACCATTTCAAAGCGGAAGTGGCCAAGGTTTCATGGAACATTTGAGCTAAAAGTTCGTCAGTAGCCCCTCGAGGGTGCATAGCCCGCACATACATCTTCAAATGAGTCTTAGGGCAACCCGCCCCATCGAACTTTTCTAACTCCGGCATCTTGAATTGCAATGGAATACGAGCCGTCGGGAACATAGATAAAGTCCTCACATCGACCATGTCGTCGGCCCTACGAATCCCTTTTATAGTTCTCTCCAATGCTTCTACCTTGCTAGCTAACACGGAATCACTGCTAGAACCTTTCCCTTTGGTTTCCCCTTCTAGGTTGGTAACCACAGGTTTCGAGCTACTTTCCCCCCTTGTCTTGGTGTTCTCATTGGATTGAGGTCCCTCTTCGGTGCCGGCCCCATGAGGTATACCCGAGGAATGGGCCTTAGAGCCATTTTGTTCAAGATCCGCCATCTTCTGTTGGTTCTCTTGAGCCATTTTCAATGCGGTATCGGATGTCTCGGCGGTATAGTCAAGCTTGGCCATGATGGCTTTCAGGCAAGCCTCAAGGTCAAAGTGCCCCTCACTAGTTCTTTCATCGGCCATGTTTGTCTGATGGGTAGACTCAACACTCACTAGACGCCCTTGCGGATCGCGGATCCAAGCCAACACGTCTATGGATAGAAAAAGTTTTAACCTTTAGCCTAAGGACTTGTCCTAAACCTCCATATTTTCCTTAATGAACTCGGTCTCTACACCATGTTCAATTAATTCATTCATTTTATCCACTTACCTTTATAGGGGTCATGGATTAAGGGTATGTTTAAAAGAATAGGGCATAGAGTCCTTCAATTAGGTTTAATTATTCCCCTAGGACTAGCACATCACAAACATAGCTTTACATCCTATTTCCTTAATTTATTCCTCCTAACCCATGGCCTTAACGAAGGCTAGGGTTTAAAGGTGTATGTTAAGGGCATAAGATATAAAGCCTCACACCACAAACACGGCATAGCATCATCACAAACAATTGTGGGTGCATAATGGTGAGACCATAGTGTCCTACAAGTCTGTCTATATGGATTAATGATAAGGGTAGGCTGGGGTCCTTCACTTGCTTGAGCAATCCTTATACCTAACCACATGTGGCATCAGGAACGCCGCGTGGGTCCAGCAGTACGTGATTAACTCATTTAATATACCCAGGGGCAAGCCCAAGGGTACTAGGCAAGAGAGGTTGATAGCTTTCGCCCTAACACTTGGAATCAGGAAAACCAAGGTTGAAACTAGGCCGATCGTTGGCAAGGATACATTGAGGGACATCGATCCTGCATGCAAGAGTTTGCACACACAATGCAATAAATGAAAGCACACAATCAAGCGGATGCAATGTGATTGATTTTAATTAAACATAAGAAATTAACTTAGCCCAATTAAACTTTACAGAGTCTAGCCCACAAGTCCCCAGTGGAGTCGCCAAACTGTGAACCCCGGAAATTGGGCCCACGAGGGATTGAGAAGAGAGAATGTGGGTTTTGAAAATAAAAAAGGAGTCGCCACCTTATTTTTTAAAGGAAACAAGGAAAACCCTAAAAAAAATCAATTTGTTTTAAGAAAACAATTTGAATGACTCCATGTTTAAAAAAGGAAAGGCAAACAGTCTTTTGGAAACCAAAGAAATCGGGGATTCGGAGGCTAAGTTATGACATGGGAAGGTTCTAGGCAAAGCCTATAGGCACCCATGTCACCTTTTCGGTCTCTCAGTTCATTTGGGCTAAATCAAGATCTTTCCATACAAAAATCAGCAAGTATATCATTACAAGATAGCATGCATATCATATATTTCATTCATCCATCCATGCATAATAAACACATAAAAACAGAAAATAAAGAAAAAGAAAACAAAACAAAAAGAAGCCTAGGATGCTTGGATCCTAGAACGGACTTAAGCCTCACGAAGAGCGCCTACGTACCATGTAACGAAATACATGGATCAAAGTCCACGTAGTTCGATAAGAAATAGGGTTAAATCCTAATACAAACCTATGGTAGAAGCCCTAGGTTTCCTTATTTGATCAAAAGAATTGAATTTTGATAGAAAGTTTGATTTTAGAAAGAACTCCACAAAATGGAAACTTTAATAAAAACCAGAATTTTATTTGTGAAGGAAACCTCTAATTAAACCATAGGATCATATTAAAAATTAACCCTAGATAGGGAGAAGAGAAAGGATAAGGAAGAGAGGTGAATTAGGGCCCCTTCACACCCGCTTACCTGAGCGCAATTACTCCAAGCATTAGCCATTTCAGACATTGGCAGCCCTCTTTGCCATAGGACAATTACCACACCTATTTGCACCCTTACACGTGCTCAAAACCATGCAAATACAATGATATGCAAATCTGGATAGAATAGTATTATGGCCTAAAATCATCTACTAAGAATGCTAACAGCAAAAACAGCAAACTTTCATAAGCCCTAACACAATCCTTGAACCATATTATGCATCTAAACCCTAGAACATACTAACATGCATGCAAAAATATCATATTTACTCCATATGAAAAACATATATAGCAAACAGGAAGAAAAACCAATAAAAAGACCTACTTTATCATGCTGTATGAAAACTAACATAAAACAAGGACTCTAACACCCTAAACTCACAAATATGCTTAAAAACATACAAAACCAACTCCAATCATGCTAAAATAAAACTAAACAAAACCTAAATCATGCATATTAACTAACTAAAACAATAGAACATGACAAAAAACCTAACTCTAACATGCAATATCACTATCCTAGAACAAGGACAACAGAAACACAAGAATCATAACTATGCATTGGAACCTATGAACTAACTCTAAAGTATGCAAAACTCATCATGAACATCATCAATATCACATGTATTAACTAATAGAAACTTCAATTCATGGTAGAAATTACAAGCATTACATGCAATAGAGCTATTCCTACATGATACCTTTGTTTAAGCTTGAACAGAAAAGAGGAATACCTTAGAAAGAGCCTTCCTTGCTGCTGTATGAACTCCCTCTTGCTCTTGTGGATGTCTTCAATCAATGTTCTTCAAGGCTACAGCAAGAACTCCAGCTCTCCTTCAAGTCTCTCTTTCTTATTCTCTCTCAAGCACTCAAGTTTTAATGCATAAAGTGGCTTCCCTTGTGCTGAAGCATAGAGGGGTATTTATAGAGTTTACTAAGGATTAACCAATGACTAGGATTAAAACCCTAAAAATTAATCCAAGGGCTATTAGAGACCCCCTTGGGGCTTAAGTAACTCAGAAGTTACCAAAAAATAGAAGGAAACTCGTCCAAAAGAGCCCTTGTACGTCAAAATAGGCAAGAGTCCACTTCAGCAAGGAATCATGGTGCAAATAGGAAAGTGGCCTTGGGTGACCACCCAAGGCTGGGCGGCTAGCCACCTGGGCCCAGGCGGCTAGCCGCCCAGGCTTGGGTGGTCACTCGAGCCCACTTCTGATTTTTCTCCTATTTTGCCTCCTTTCCCTTCTAGAAGTGTTTCAGGGGGCAAATTAACTCCGATTTTGATGAAACAAAAGCCAAAACGACCGTGTTTCGAAGAGGAATATGTTTTTGAACATTTTAGGGTGAAAACCACTAACCATGGGGGCATGGTTAGGTTTGAACAAGGCGGTTAACCACTATGCTCTACCTTTGCTAAGCATAGGTGTGCACATAGGGTCAAACCAAACACTTTCCATATCAAAATTGAACTTCATAAAACACTTTTGGGGGTAAAATGATGACTAATGAAAGTCAATTTGAAAAGATTTGGTTGGTAATTGTGAGTCAATTAGAGCTAACCCAAAGAAGGGTCAATTAACCAATTTTGAACTGTATTGAGCCATTTTAGTCCCGAGCCATTGATTTATCAAATTGAACCTAGAAATACCTCTTATGCATCCATATGAACTCCAATTGACAATTTGGAGATCATTCCAAGGTCAAATGAAAAGTTTGGGACTTAAAAGACGATTATGCCCCTCAAGTCACAAAAGCTCTTATTATCCCTTAAGATCAACTCCGAATTGAACCAAAATTCATACCCATTGTCCTTGTAACCCTAGAAGCCTAATGCAAGTGACTAGACTCAAAAACATGCATGAAATGGTGAGCCCTAGTAAGGTGGTGCAAAAATGGGGTGTGACAGGCTTCTACTAACCATGAATAACACCTAGCATATGGTTCATGGTGTTGTCCTTAATGAGGTGAATAAGTATCTAACAAAGAACCCTTTTGTTATAGTTTATAGGTTACAATTGCATCCTTCCTTCAACACAATGTCTCCAATTAAACTAATAGGACATGGAAGTCTATCAAGTCCCTAGTTTAATTACTTTATACTCAATCATGAATATTAACTCATTGATGAACTCGTGAAACTCTTTTCATATTCATCCTACCATGGCCATGGATTTAATGAGTTATATTATGAATGCTATATGAGACATTCTCTCTCTTTTTCCTGAGATTGATGGATCCCTTGTTGATCACTCACATGCCTTCATACACATAGCAGTAGGGCCAATGAACACCTTTGCAGACCCCTGAATAGGATCTGCACTTAGTGTTATCAAACTTCTAAAGCTACATGCATAAGGCAACTATGGTGTCTCAGGTCTAAGGATTACTTGTACCACTATAACAATGAGAAACTGATTGACAGGCAGGATAAAACTCCATTAAGTTTATCTCATATCTTTGGTCACATTCAGTGTACCTATTCTCGCAATAGGCACCCACTTGTTGGTTGTAGTGTCTCCACACAAATAGCTTGAGACTAGCTATCCTCCTATAGAGTCAACCTAACAAGTGCTAGTCCTATGGTTCATTACTGTCCATCATAGTGAACCTTCAACTAGGAATGCTTTAGGAGTTTAGTACAGAGATATATCTATAGTCTCAAAATTACAACTCTTTGTAATTCCATATTCTCAACTCTAACTCCATGGACATATTATGTAAATATAAATGATGCATATAAACATAATAGAATAAGCCCTTTTATTAAATCAATAATAAATGTGACATACATAAATGAAATCAAATGATTGTTCCTAATCCCTAAACAATCATCTCTATGATTGGCTCTAGGGCATAATCCTAACAGTAACAACATCTATGCTTAACATTAGTATACAACAACCCATCTTACATGTAACAGCATCTTTGTAACATCTCATACTATAATGATGTTAATAGCACTTCTCAAAAGTTATGCCACTCAAGCATATAAAATTTGCACGAACCTGTGCCTCTGTTGCCTGCTGCAACCTGCAAAAAATAATCATAGCATACCTGTCTACTCATACAGGATATATTATCTATGACCACAGCACACACCTCTCATTATGTGTGTATGCTACCCCACTGGCCTCTTGTCCTCAAAAATGGAGTAGCATATTAGTGCACTAACTGCAGGGCTTTCTCAACCCAGTCGTCTCATCTCAACATCTCAACATTTCAATCTCAGTTACAAGTATAAGCAACTTCACATAAACATATCACAAAATAGATTTATACATACTTGTTTCTCATCTCAACATCTTAATCTCAATCACAAGTATAAGCATTCAACTTTACATAAATAGATCACTGAATAACTTGATACATCTTTGTACACGCATTAATAATCATATCACTCAACATATGGATGCTAATATCATGCACGTACACTAATTAATCTCAATAATATTTCAATATCCAATTATGAATATGAATTATTATTCATATTATGCTCTACCACCATTAACAATCTTGATCAAACTACTCAACATAAATCTTAATGCCAAATATTCAATTTGGGATAATTTGAAATTTTCATAAACTTAGAGGCTATATTGCAAATACAAGAATTATGAGGACTATGATGACATCATAGAAATGTTAATAAAAGTCCCTAAAGTGTTTTACTTCTCACTAATATCTCATAGATTCAAACAGAACTCAATTTGGAATCCATTTGAGCTATTTTTAGTACGTAGGGGTATAATAGTCATTTTACAAGTGAATAAAATAATGCTCAAAATAAAAATATTCATTTTACCTCCAAAATACTCTCATGTAGATTTTGTTGCTATGAATCCAATGGGTCAATTCGTAACTCAATCGGAATTCTATACACTTTGTTTGAGCTAGTCAAAGTTTGAAAACAAACTACACAAAAGGGTTAAAGTCTCGTAATTTTTAAAACTCGTGTTATCATGCTCATATGGGTACAAAATTATACACATAAGTTTCTAGTAATTTTATAAGATTTTTAAAAATATTTTCAGCACCTAATGAGGGCCCCACATGGCCAATTATGCTAGGGTACACGTGGCCTATAGTGCACCCTGCCACTCTTGATCATTATCCCTTCTTCTTCCCCACGCATGTAAAAAAACCAGCTGCTGTCTGGAATTTTTCCCACATTTAATCAAAACTTTGAAAATTCATAACTAATTCATTTCTTAACCTTTTTTTGATGATTCAAAAGCCCATTTTGCTTAGTTTTTCATATAGAATCTTAGAAAAATATCAGAAAAATAAAACAAGTTACGAATTCATACAGATTTTCATATCTGTGTTTCGGGTTGTCCAATTTATTTCTCACAACTTACAAGATATTAAAGCCTAAGATTTATACAGAAGCTTCTCTATAGTATCATAAAACTATGGTAAAAATTTCGTGAAGTTTCATTTACTGTGCATAGAGAACCAATCAAACAAAGTATAAGGGAAGCCATTGATGCTTTTTTGAAGCTCCAAAAATTATCCAAACATCATCCAATCCTCATGAAACTTCTAAAACCTATCCTATATCATTCAAAGATGAAAAATCTCACCTCAGGTTTGTAGAAAAATGTTTTGAAACTTCCTTGGTTTGAGCTCCCTTCTTTTTCCTTCTTTCTTTCTCTCTATTTCTCTCTTTTGTTACACTCTCTTAGCAGCCCAAAATAGCACGAAAATGAGCTAAAAATTAGCCCTTTTATACCCCCTCAAGTCAAAGGAAGTCTCCCCTCATTAATTTATGAAGATTCTTCTCTATCCCTTTGTCCCCAAGCAATCCATTTTCTTTTTCTCCAAGCAAACGTGGCTGATTTGTTGGTTTTGTTTTGTTTTGTTTTGTTTGTTAGGATTATGCCCTAGAGCCAATCATGGAGATGATTGTTTAGGGATTAGGAACAATCAATTGATTTCATTTATATATGTCACATTTATTATTGATTTAATAAAAGGGCTTATTCTATTATGTTTATATGCATCATTTATATTTACATAATATGTCCATGGAGTTAGAGTTGAGAATATGAAATTACAAAGGGTTGTAATTTTGAGACTGTAAATATATCTCTGTACTAAACTCCTAAATCATTCCTAGTTGAAGGTTCACAATGATGGACAGTAATGAACCAAAGGACTAGCACTTGTTAGGTTGACTCTATAGGAGGATAGCTAGTCTCAAGCTATTTGTGTGGAGACACTACAACCAACAAGTGGGTGCCTATTATAAGAATAGGTACACTGAATGTGACCAAAGATATGAGATAAACTGAATGGAGTTTTAACCTACCTGTCAATCAGTTTCTCATTGTTATAGTGGTACAAGTAATCCTTAGACCTGAGACACCATGGTTGTCTTATACATGTAGCTTTAGAAGTTTGATAACACTAAGTGCAGATCCTATTCAGGGGTCTGTAAGGGTGTTCATTGGCCCTACTGCTATGTGTGTGAAGGCATGTGAGTGATCAACAAGGAATCCATCACTCTCAAGAAAAAGAGAGTGAATGTCTCAAACAGTATTCATTGAATATAACTCATTAAATCCATGGGCCCATGGTAGAATGAATATGGAAAGGAGTTTCCATAAGTTCATCATTGAGTTGATATTAATGAATGAGTATAAAGTAATTGAACTAGGGACTTGACAGACTTCCATGTCCTATTAGTTCAATTGGAGACATTGTGTTGATGGAAGGATGGAATTCTAACCTGTAAACTATAACAGAAGGGTTCTTTGTAAATGACTATTCACCTCATTAAGGACCACACCATGAGCCATATGCTAGGTGTTACTCATGGTTAGTAGAAGCCCTAATTGATATAAATGAGTTATAATCAATTAGGGAATTGAAAGGAGTTTCAATTAGACCCTTAATGGAAAGTGTTCCATTGTGCACAACTTGTGCTGTTCCTACTACTTGATGATGTGAACCCAATGGGTCACACACTGATCATGCTAAGAGAGCTTGATAGTCTATGAGAGAAAGGGTATAAGTGAATAAAGAATTGTTCTTAAGGGGCAAATTTATATAGGATATAAATTAGAGGGGTTATTGTGTAATTAGGAGTAATTACACAAAACCCATTAGGGTTAGAAGACCCCCCTTGGCCGGCCCTAGTTGGAGGCTATTTAAAGCCTTTTATGATGTGATGACATCATCACTTGAAGCACTCTTGGAGGCTCCCAAGTGCTGGCCGAAAATTTCACCTCTCTCTCTCTCTCTCTCCTCTCTTCTCCTACTCTAGCATCAACAAGGGAAAGAAGGAAAGGACATCAAGCTCTAGCTAGGTGTGGATACCGTTGGAGGTAGTACACTTGGGCTGCTCATTCACCGCTGTCCGGAGACAAAGCTTGGAACAAAAAGGAGAAGACAAAGCTTGGAGCATAAAGGAGAAGACATTAATCAACTGTAAGTAATCCCAACTCTCTTGGTAGTTAGGGTTTATGTTTTTGTATTATGCATAATTGGATTCATGGGTTTGGGAATCGTAGGAAAATTTTAATTCCGCCTTTGTATTTTTCCTCCCTAGTTAGATTCCCAACATTGTTTTGCTTTTATTTTTCAGCAATTCATAAAATTTAGCCACCTATCCTCTCCCATGTAAGCAATGACCTCATCTTAAGGATTAATTACATCATTAATCCTATTAATATAATAAGTTAGTAATTTTTGTTATATATATATCCTAAACCTTTGGTGATTCATAATAATCATAATTATGACAACACAATAATAATAATAATCACACTAATAAATTGATTATTAGGGGGCAAATATTTGGGTTATCACATGAGTAAAGGCAAAGAAACCCTGCAAGTGGGGAATAGAGCAAGTGTTGCTGCATTAGCTGTGGGGACATGCTGCTTGACTCTGCCTAGTAGGAGTAGTTTAGAATTAGTAGGCTGTCTTTACATTCCAAAAGTTATTCAAAACATTATTTCTATTTCCAATTTAACAAAACAAGGTTATAGTCTTGTTTTTCAAGACAATAAATGCTTTCTATTTATGAATGGGGAGTTCATTACTTCTAGTGTATGTGTGAATGGTTTATATTTCTTAA
This sequence comes from Liquidambar formosana, assembly GCA_039720395.1. Lineage (NCBI taxonomy): Eukaryota > Viridiplantae > Streptophyta > Magnoliopsida > Saxifragales > Altingiaceae > Liquidambar > Liquidambar formosana. The sequence continues at coordinate 28,380,501 of CM077835.1, forward strand.
ACTTTATTGCAAATGTGAATTTCATAGAGCCTGATAGCTCAAATTTGAGCGCTAATAAACCCAAGAGAATAAGAGATGAAGGAAACTTTGCATATGACTGGCACTTGAGCCTAGGTCACATCAGTGAGAATAGGATTAACAAGATGTGTAAGGATGGACAATTGGGTCCATTGGCTTCTAAGCCCTTTCCAACTTGTGAATCCTATTTACTAAGTAAAACGACCAAGTCACCTTTCACTGGACATTAAGAAAGGCTGCAGAATACATAGTGATGTATGTGGTCCTATGAACATAAATGCTCGCAGAGGTTTCTCTTACTTTATTACCTTTACTGATGATCATTCTAGGCTTGGGTATGTGTACTTAATGAAGTACAGATCTGAAGCTTTTGAAAAGTTCAAAGAATTCATATATGAAGTTGAGAAACAAACAGGTAAAAATATTAAAGCTCTTCGATTGGATCGAGGGGGCGAATATTTAACCGGTGATTTCCTAGATCATTTTATTCAAGCAGGCATTCTATCTTAGTGGACACCACTTGGAACACCACAACTTAATGGTGTGTCTGAGAGGAGGAGAAGGACCTTATTGGATACGGTACAGTCCATGATGAGTTACGCTGATCTACCAATATCCTTCTGTGGATATGCCCTAGAAACTACCGCGTACTTGTTAAATAGAGTTCCCACCAAAATCTATCCCAAAAAACTCCATATGAGATATGGAATGGGAGAAAACCTAGCCTTAAACATATTAAGGTATGGGGTTGCACTGCATATGTAAAGATGCATGAAGCAACCAAATTGGAATCAAGATCAATTGAACGTAGGTTTCTAGGTTATCCTAAAGAGTGTTTAGGATATTACTTCTATAATCCTGATGAACAAAAGGTGTTTGTTAGTAAGTTTGCTGTCTTTCTTGAAAAAGAGTTTATTCAAGAAGGAGGCAACAATAGGAAAATATAACTCAAAGAATTGTCTAATGAGACACAAACCAACATTGATCTAACCCTTGTCCATGTTGAGATAGAACCCGTCCTTGTACCATAACCTCTCCGTAGATCGAGTAGGGTATTTGTTACACCTAAGAGATATGGATTTCTTAATCATAATACAGAGGAATTGTTCCTTAGTGATAAAGAACACCCAGATGACCCCACTACTTATGGATAGGCGATATTAGATATTGATTCAAAAAGATAGCTAGAATCCATGATATTCGAAATGGACTCGATGTATTCTAATAAAGTCTAGACTTTAGTTGATCCACCAGGAGGTATAGTACCTATTGGCTGCAAATGGATCTTTAAAAGGAAGATAGGCTCAGATGGAAAGGTAGATATTAGGATTATGCCCTAGAGCCAATCATAGAGATGATTGTTTAGGGATTAGGAACAATCATTTGATTTCATTCATGCATGCCACATTTATTATTGAATTGATAAAAAGGCTTATTCTATTATGTTTATATGCATCATTTATATTTACATAATATGTCCATGAAGTTAGAGTTGAGAATATGGAACTACAAAGAGTTGTGATTTTGAGACTGTTAATATATCTCTGTACTAACTCCTAAAACATTCCTAGTTGAAGGTTCACTATGATGGATAGTAATGAACCATAGGACTAGCACTTGTTAGGTTGACTCTTTAGGAGGATAGCTAGTCTTAAGCTATTTGTGTGGAGACACTACAACCAATAAGTGGGTGCCTATTACAAGAATAGGTACACTGAATGTGACCAAAGATATGAGATAAACTGAATGGATTTTTAACCTGCTTGTCAATCAGTTACTCATTGTTATAGTGGTACAAGTAATCCTTAGACCTAAGGCACCATAGTTGTCTTATGCATGTAGCTTTAGAAGTTTGATAACACTAAGTGTTGATCCTTTTGGCGGTTTGCAAAGGTGTTCATTGGCCCTACTACTATGTGTATGAAGGCATGTGAGTGATCAACATGGAATCCATCACTCTCAGGAAAAAGAGAGAGAATGTCTCACATAGCATTCATTGATATAACTCATTAAATCCATGGGCCCATGGTAGAATGTGTGGACCCCGGAAAAGAGTTAGGGCAGGCCCAGGAGGGATTTAAAAGGAAAGGAGTCGCCACCTTATTTTTTAAAGGAAACAAGGAAAACCCTAAAAAAACGGTTTTGTTTTAGGAAAACAAAAGATTGACTCCATATTTAAAAATGGTAAGGCAAATGATCTTTTGGAAACCAGAGAAATCGGGGATTCAGAGGCTAAGTTACGATATGGGAAGGTTCTAGGCAAAGCCTATAGGCACCCATATCGCCCTAAACGGTCTCTTAATTTAATTGGGCTAAATCAAAGTCTTAATCACACACAGATCAACAATTATCATCACAAGACAGCATGCGTGTCATTCATTCATTCATCCATATAGTCAAGTAAATCAAAGAAAAACAGAAAAAAAGAAAGAGGGAAGAGAAAAACCTAGGATACTTAGTATCCTAGGGCGAACTTAAACCTCACGAAGAGCGCCTACGTACCATGTATGGAAATACATGGATCAAAGTCCACGTAGTTCGAAAGCGAATAGGGTTATAACCTAATCAAGGCCTATGGTAAACCCTAAGTTTCCTTTCAAGTAAAACATGGTAAGTTTCCAAAAACGAATGATTCTCAAAAGATCTTTAGTAAATATGAAATTTGATAAAGATGGAAACTTTGATTTAAAAGGTATTTTTTAATGAAAGGAAACTATAAGGATTGCCATGTTCCCCTATTAGGAAATAACCCTAGGGGGGAGAAAGGGAAAATTTCAAGGAAAGGAAAGAAGGGTGAATTGGGGCACCCTCATACCCTACTTACCTTAAGCAAAAGCAACCTGTCAAAGTAACCACCCTATTGCATAGGGTAATTACCTTATGTGTAAGATTTCATCTCACAATAGCCAAAATAACCACCCCACATTGGTGGGGTAGTTGCACCTGTTGTACTTGTCAAAGCACCTGCAATTTCCATGCAAAACATACCAAAATACCAACCAACCAAGCTAGGTTCCAAATCAAGCCATTATCATGCTTAAACATAAGCTAATACATGCTCAAAACTCATCATTAAAAGCATTAAACAGATCTGGACAGAATTGAATTAAGGCTTAAAAATCAACCACAAGTCATGCAAACAACATGAATCATAAACTAACTAAAACCCTAACTCAACCCTACATGCAATGACATGCAAAAAACCCTAAAATCAATAATGTGAATGCTAGAAATATCATAGTTACCTAATATGGAACACATATGCAGCAACTATGAAGAAAAAACAGAGAAAATCCCTAAGCTATCATGCTATATGCAACTAAACCAACACAAGGATGATAAAAACCCTAGAATCACACTAGTGCATAAAATCCCATGAAATAACCCTAAATCATGCAAAACAGAATATGAACAGCATTCTAACCATGCATATTAATCAATAGAATGATCCACACATGATAAAGACATAGACTTTCACATGAAGTAAAGCTATTCTAAGCATAAATTCAATTTCAGCACTAAGGAAACCCTAGAATCCCAAACACACAGTAAATCACATGGAATAGCATCCTAGCATACTAAACAGCCCATAAATATCATCCTAAACATGCACACTAGCTAATAGAAACAACAAGACATGATAAAAACATAAGCTTTAATATACCAAGGAGTTATTTTATGCAGAAAACCAATTTCAGCACTAAGGAAACCCTAGAGTCCCAAACATGCAGTAAATCACATAGAATAGCATCCTAGCATACTAAGCAGCCCATGAATATCATCTTAAACATGCATACTAGCTAATAGAAACAACAAGACACGATAAAAACATACACTTTAACATGAAATCATCCTATTCTATGCAAAACCCTAACTTTAAAAGAGAGAAGAGGGGAAAAGAGAGTATACCTATGGTTGCTGCTGTAGAGAGTCTTCCTTCTCTTGTGTACTGCTGGGAATTCCTTCCTTCAAGCCTTCAAGCAATGCTCCAGCCCTCCTTCAAGCTTTCTCTCTCACTCTCTCACTCAAAATTTAGGTTAAACTACCCTAAGGATGGCTGCCATAGCCTCCAAGTCTCACACATGCCTCACACTTCAGAAATTGCCTCCCCCATTGCTGAAGTATAAGGGGGTATTTATAGGGATTGAGGGAAAACCCTCAATGGTTGGGATTAAAACCTTAGGGATTGATCCAAGGGCTCTTAGAGGTTCCCTTGGGGCTCAAGTAGGTCAAATAGGGCTGAAATTAGGGTTAAATGGCGGCTGGAGGCGAGCAAATCCGAGGAAATAGGGAGGGAGCCGCGTCAAAGCTCAAAAAAGGAAAGTGGCTCGGGTGACCACCTGGGGTTGGGCGGCTAGCTACCTGGGCCCAGGCGGCTAGCCGCCCAGGCCTGGGTGGTCACCCGAGGCTCTGTTAGCTTATGCCCATTTTTGACCCTTTTGACTTCCAAATGTGTTTCAGGGCTCAAATAAACTCCGATTTTGACGAAACGAAAGCCAAAACGACTGTGTTTCGAAGGGGAATGTAATTTGAGTCACTTGAGGGCAAGAAACCCTAGCCATGGCTGCATGGTTGGGTCCTACAAAGGTGGTTAACCGCTATGCCTCACCATCGCTTAGCTTAGGTATGCACATAGGGTCGCACTGAATGCTTTCTAATCCGAAATTCAACCTCCCTAAACACATTTGGGGATGAAATTAAGACCAATCAAGGTCAAATGAGTAGTCATAGAGTGAAAATCATGAACCAATTCGGGCTAACCCGAAGTAGGTCTCTTAGCCAACCTGAGCCTTGTTGAGCCATTCTAATCCCAAACCATCAATTCATCGAATTGAACTCATAAATACCTCAAATACAACCATATGAACTCCAATTGGCAACTTGGAGACCATTCCAAGGTCAAATGGAAAGTTTGTGACCAAAAAGACGATTATGCCCCTCAAGTCACAAAAGTTCTAATTAACCCTCAAGATCAACTCCAAATCGAACCAAAATTCATGCACACCATCCTTAGGACCCTAGAAACTCAATGCAAAAGACTAGACTCGAAAAAGAAACAAAAAGACACATGCAATGACAAACCCTAGCTAAGGTGGCAAAAATAGGGTGTGACAGAAGCCCCTCATTGGTGAGCAAGTTTCACTTGCGAACCAATGACCAAAAGAACAACCCATTTTTGCCCGGGGAATTGATTTCATCAAGACCCACTGGGGAAAAGAGGGTGATCATATCATTTAATTCTTCGAATTCATCATACACAAGCACAAAGGTACTCCTCATAAGTTCTACAGAACTCTTCTCATACTACATACCAGTTTCACTGGGGGACAAGATGAGGTATCCACAGCTTGCATCGAACTTCGTTCGATGAAAGGTCTTCCCATACTATGCCAGTGACACTGGCGAATAGTACGAGGTATCTATATCTCACATCGAACCTCGTTCGATGAAAGGTCTTCCCATACTATGCCAGTGACACTGGCGAATAGTACGAGGTATCCATAGCTCACATCGAACTTCGTTCGATGAAAGGTCTTCCCATACTATGCCAGTGACACTGGCGAATAGTACGAGGTATCCATAGCTTACATCGAACTTCGTTCGATGAAAGGTCTTCCCATACTATGCCAGTGACACTGGCGAATAGTACGAGGTATCCATAGCTTACATCGAACTTCGTTCGATGAAAGGTCTTCCCATACTATGCCAGTGACACTGGCGAATAGTACAAGGTAACACTATGCCATCAAGGCTATCTCAAAATATGAGAAAGATACATCCTTCTCATTTTCAAATCATCAAGGTTATTATGTACCACGAGAAAGATCATGTCCCTCTCTTGTTCAAACCGTCAAGGTTATCACTCAATTGTCAAGGTAATTCACATAACATGAGAAAGATTACGTCCTTCTCTTGCTCAAATCATCAAGGTAAACACATACCACAGGAAAGATTGCATCTTTCGAGTTATCAAGGTAAACATGTGACATGAGAAAGATTGCATCCTTCTCATATCAAACTCTCAAGGTGAACACATAGCATGAGAAAGATCGCGTCCTTCTCATAATCAAACCATCAAGGTCAACATAAATCATGGGAAAGATCACATCTTTCAAGTCATTAAGGTAAGCATGCAATCATGAGAAAGATTGCATTTTTCTCTCACTAAGTCATCAAGACAAAGGTAAGCTCCAACTTACCAACACACAACAAGTTCACCAAGTCATCTCACATGGAGGCTATTTATGCCTCAATTCGAACATCAACTCATATAGGAGACCCAATTATCTCATGAAAACAATCATTCACATGTATATAGGGAAGGTATCTTTATCCCAAATGACAACGAATCATAGTGACATAGGAGAGAATTCATCCCTAATGATAAAAAATCATATGCATAGAGAGGGTTGTTCAACCCTACTAGCATGTCATGCCCACACAAGGGCCACCAATGCAATCCATTTCAAAAACATTTCATGTCAAACAAAGTCAAGATATTCACACATTTTCCAACTCAAAACATGCTTGAGATTTCATCTCAAAGAGGGTTCAAAAGCGCGAATAGGCGAGCAAAGGCCAAATGGGCAAAGCGGAGTGGGCGAGGCGGCTGACCACCTGGCTGCTGGTGGCTTGCCGCCCAAGCCCAGGTGGCTTGCTGCCCCATGCTGGGCGGTTACCTGAGGCTGGTGCTGCCCATTTTGAGGGTTTTTAAACCCTTGACCCCCCATTTGATGCACACACACACCCAACTCAAAAATAGAGAGTTTCTCTCTCTAGAAACTCATTCCATCTTCTCCAAACACTCACAAACACATTCTCACTCAAAGTTGCCCTTTCAATTCAAGTTGTGTGCATGAAATAGCATCAAGAACAAGCCATTCAACAACAAAAACAAGCATCAATCATCAAGTTACAAGATCAAATTCATCATCCTTCTTATCAAACCCATTTTTCTCACATACAAGCTCAACCATCATCAATGGCTTCTAGCAATGATTCCAACATCAAGTATCCATATTATGTGATCAAGAATACATACAAGGCACCAATCTATGATGAATCCCAAGACAAGGTGTTGCTTGAACCCAAGAAGCATCTCTCATACCTCCATTCCCAACATGATGTTAGTTCTTCCCAACTTAACATGTTTATCATGAAATCTTGATTTCTATTGGATAAAATGCATTCCCATGATCTTCTTTTGATTGTTTCTATCATTGTTAAGCCTAGTTCATTGATTTGGCAAGGATTGAATGTGCAAAAAGCTTGTTTCCCAATGCTTGAGAAAAGATGCCCACCAAGTGTTTGATAAAATGCCAAAGAGACAAAAACATGTTCAATTCTTGAAAAATCAATTGGTTTGCATTGTAGAACAAAGTCAAATGGTCTTGGCAAGGATTTGGTATACAAAATCTTTCATTTCAATGCTTGAAAACAAGTTACACACCAAGTGTTCGATAAAATGCCCGAGAGGCAAAACCATGTTCAATCCTTACAAAATCAATGAATTTGAATACACAGAGTCATGGGCATTCATTTCTATTTCATTTCATGAATCAAAACCTATATTTTAAGACTTTTGGAAAGACTCTTTTGAAATCAATTATCAATGCATGCCCAATATCTCTATGCTTTCAATGCTAACTCAATACACAATCTTTTGACATAGCCCGACTTCCAAGGTCTCCGTACAAGGACATCAATAAAGGGGCTCATCTCATGGTGGAGACATATGGAACATGCCCAACCACGTGCTCGCAAGATAATAAAGAAGGCGGGTTTTGGGCCCTTCCTAGATGCTCTATAGAACGAGCAATGGGATAGGCAAACATTATTGGCCTTGACAGAGCTATGGTGGGACACCACCAACACTTTCCATTTTAGTTTCGGGGAGATGACCACGACTCCTAAGGACTTCACCATGATAACCGGGTTGAGCTTGAAAGGCAAGCGCTTGGAATACTACGAACAAGCCAACATGGATCAGAACTACATAGTAGCTCTACTCGGGGTTGAAGTGGAATTAAGCCCAAAAGGTGTGCGCCGTACTTGGCTCTACAACACCTTTGCCATTGTGGAAGAGAGTGAGGGGACGGATCCCAAATACGTTGTGAGAGCTTTCTTGCTCTACATGATTTCATGTACCTTCTTTACGGGCACCAATGACATGGCCCGATTAGAGTTGCTAGCTAGCATGAAAGATGTGAACAAAATTGGGAGATACAATTGGGGTGGGGCTGCTTTCGCAACCATGTATCGCTCCATGACTGACATGTCCCGAGGAGTTGCAAAGAACTTTGGGGGACTTCCTTTCGTTTGGGAGGTAACAAAGAACATTCAATTCTCTATTATTTCCCGAAACTTAACACATACATGATTTCTCTTATTTCTTTGATTTTCCACAGATATGGTACTACGAGTACCTGAACATGTGTCGCCCAACTCTTGCTAGTGATGCCATGTCATGGCCTATCCTTCAGAATTACGCCCCATCTTGCTTAGCTACAAGAGCCTCCAATCATCATGATTATGCCCATGCAAGGGCATATCTTGCCAGCTTGACTGCTGATATGGTAAAATCTTTCTTTCTCTTTATCTTTTTATCTTTTTTCTCATTTCTCATTTCAAACTCAACAGGTGGAATGCGATCCATGGAGGCTGTGGGAGCATAGGCTACCCGAGAAGTACTCCTTTTGTTTGGAGTTGACAAGCAAAAGGGTCCTTTTTGAAGGCCCCACAGGTAGAAGCTGGTATCTTGGGGAGCGAGTCCTGAGACAAGTCCATGGAAATATGAATGCAGCTGTGACACCTTCCATGCCACCAAAGAACATGAAGCACACTAGCCACCTAGTGGGGGATGAACTAGAAGAAGCTCTGAGGGGTTGGGATGCTGAGGGATTCACCTCCCCTCGCATAGAATACATTGCCTTTTGTCGCCAATATCTGATGAATCCTAGGGTCACTGGTCTCCCACTTCAAGGGGTGAGCTCTCCAAACTCTTAAACTCTTTTTTAAGATCATAAGAAAGACTCTACTTGACAAGCATTTGAATTTCAGGGTCGACGGGCAAGAGGACACAGCTCCACAGTTGGATCTGCCACTGGGATGACTTACAATGACGAGGATGATGACCTTGAAGGAAATCAACCTCCACCCCTCCCACAACTAAATTGGTATGTGAATTTGTGCAATGGGACGAAATTTGTGAAGACTGACATTACCCATCCACCATTCGATGAATATCCCAAGATCGATCCATATTATGAGAATGTGAGTTCTAAACTCGTACCTTCTTGAAATTAGATTCTTTCATTATTGTTAACCATGTTTATACTTTCCTAGGTTCCACGGGAGTATGCCCAAGAATGCATTGAACTCAATGAAGGATTGAGGAGGGATCTTGTGTGAATGAGTTTAGAGAACTCAGTTCTGGAAGCACGCTTGAATCCCCAAGTAAGTGATCATCTTATTAACTTTCAACTAGGATTGGCACCATTACCCTATTAACCCATTATCTTTCTTTGCAACAGGCATCATCATCTCATCCACCACAGGATATACCCCCTTTTAGAGCACCTCGTTCAGGACATGACGGAGCTGGGCCAAGTCGAAAGAGAAGGCCCACAGGGAATCATTGAGTTTCACTCACTTCTTGTTAGGAATGTTGGAATCTATTATCTTCTTGTCATGTACTAATTAGGAATTTCAATTCCCAACCTTGAACTCTTATTATGGATACTTGATGAATCTATGTTGAACTTTATTGCAATGATATGATCTTGTATTGTGTGAAAAACGGGCTTAAATCAAGCACAAAAGAGTCAAAATATCACAAAAGGGCCAAACGAAGGCATAACAAGGCAAAAATGGGCGAAACAAAGCGGCGGCCTCGGGTGACCACCTAGGGCTGGGCGGCTAGCCGCCTGGGCCCAGGCGGCTAGCCGCCCAGGCCTGGGTGGTCACCCGAGCCCGAGGCGGTGTTTCGCCTGTTTTTAGGAAACTTCCTATTTTGACGGAATTCCACCTTCCAAAACACGGATTTCCGAATTTCTTCCTATAAAAGCACATCCAAGGGGTCTCAAACCCTACTAACATTCATTGAGAGCAAGTTATGGAAGCCCTAGACAAACTCTTGAGTGATTTTCTGAAGGTTATGAGTGCGGAGGCAAGGAAGGAGTTCAAGCGCTACTGCTTGGATCCGTTGTTTTCTTTGATGCATGTGAAGCTTGAAACCACTCTTCTTACTGCTGCTACATATTTTTGGGATCCCCAACTTCATGTATTCCGCTTCAACTATGAAGAACTATGCCCAACAATGGAGGAATTTTGCGCTTTGTATGGAGTTTTACCTGTAGGACCTTTCATCCTCCCTACTCCTCGCTTAAGTTACCTGATTTCCTTCTCCAACTTCCTTGGGATTTCTCAACAAGAGGCCTCCATATTTGTGAAGGATCATATGGTGAATCTCATGGAAATAGCAACTTCCTTCTTGGCTCATGATAGCAAAGGTACCCTGAATTTCAACCTTAATACACAACACGCTCTTGCTTTCTGTTTGATTGGTCGCTTCCTTATCTCCACGAGGACTCTCTATGTCCCTATTTAAATTTGTGAACTGATTCCTTTTCTTCTTGAACATAACAACCTGATTCCCATGGTGCTAGCTGAAACCCTGAATAGCTTAGACAAAGCTCATGATAATCCACAAGCCCCATTAGGAGGGAGCCCCATTCTGCTGCAGATGTGGCTTCTCGAAAAGCTTAACTTCTTATCTCCTGCCACCATTAACCCATACAAACCTCAACATTATTGTTGCCGTCGAGTTGAACTTCCTGGTCAATTTTCTTTGAGGGAATGGTTAGGCTACTTTCAAACACTCTCCTGGCGAAACATCAAGTGGTTTATCCTCATATGGGGATGCAAGGAACAAATTCTTCTTCGAACTTCTGGGTGTGCTATAGTCAAGCTCATAGGGTTGAGGTCAACTTCATTCTACTGGACTTCAAGAATCCTTCGTCAGATGGGTGCCATGCAAACCATACCTATTTCTGTGGTATTCGATCATTCTGTTGAATCTGTGGGCCCCACAATGATTAAGTGGGCCAAGACTACATGCTCATGACTTGCGAAAGAAGCGAAGACTTGAAAGAAAAGAGAAGAAAGCAAACCAAGAGACTCTGAAGAAAATTAAAAGGACTTGAAGACTTTAGAAATAGGATATCTATGGCATGTCAATAGTTCTTTATCTAACACCAATAAATTGCTTTGTCAATCAATTAGTTCTAAATGAATTGCCAATAATAATTCAATTTTGAGATTTGTTGTTGTGGTGTTGTTTGGACCGCACCCAAGGTAACTTTATGGGTTGCCTACGTATCCCCATCCTTTTTTCTTTTTTCTTTTTTCTTCCTTTTTTTTTTTTTTGCTTTTCCTTTTCTCTTTTCTCTTTTTTTCTTTTTCTTCTTTTTTTTTTTTTTCTCTTCTTTTTTTTTTTTTTTTTTTTTCTAGGAATGGGGAATCAGGCCCTCGTAGTTCAAATGCCTTAACTTTTTCCTAGGCCGCCCTTATGGGTTTTCAACCTAGCAGGCCTTACACATAATACTTCTTCAATTGATCCAAATTGGTAGGGCGAGCGAACTCAATTCCATCCAAATCCATGAGGCGAACAGCCCCTGCTGGTAATATCTCTTTAATGACATACGGGCCACCCCAACTTGGCTTGAACTTCCCTCGTGGATCAAAAATTGGAGCTCTGATTTCTTTCAACACCAAATCCCCTGTCTTCAAACCTCGGTCTTTGACATGCTTGTTGAATGCTCTTGCAACCCTTCGCTGATATCCCTGCACATGATACAAAGCCCTCAATCGCCTTTCATCTAGCAATGCCAGCTCATCATAACGGTTCTTAACCCAATCTGCTTCTACTATCTGACTTTCTATGGCAACCCGTAATGACGGTACCTCCAACTCAATAGGCAAAACAGCCTCCATCCCATACACCAAAGAATAGGGGGTAGCCCCTGTCGACGATCTCACAGATGTTCTATAGCCCCACAAGGCTAAGGGTAACTTCTCATGCCAATCAGTATAGGTGTCAGCTGTTTTCTGTAGTATCTTCTTAACATTCTTGTTGGCGGCCTCCACTGCTCCATTAGTCTGCGGGCGATAAGGGGAGGATAGATGGTGCACTATGCTGTATTTCTGCAAAAGCTCCTTGGTTTCTTTCTGAAAGTGTTGACCATGGTCTGAAATAATCTCATGGGGTACCCCATACCTGTAGATAATGTTGAGCTGTATGAATTGTGCTACCTTCTTGGCATTCAGGGTCTTGAAAGATGCTGCCTCTACCCACTTAGTGAAGTAATCAATAGCTACCAAGATGTATTCATGCCCATTGGAGGCTTTCGGCTTAATCTGCCCAATTATATCTATTCCCCACACTGCAAAAGGCCATGGTGACGACATGCTTGTTAATGGCATGGAAGGCAAGTGTTGTCCATTAGCAAAGACCTGACACTTGTGACACTTCTTAACATGTGCATGGCAATCTTTCTCCATTGTAGACCAATAGTAACCCAACCTCATGATTTTCTTGGCTAGCATATAACCATTCATGTGCAGTGCTCCAACTCCTTCATGGATTTCACTAACAATACGTTCGGCTTCTTCCTCGGTGACACACAACAGATGGACCCCGTCAAAGGACCTCCGGTATAGCTTTCCTCCACACAAAACATAGTGACTTGCTAGCCTCCTTAGTGTTCTCCTATCAGTGCGGGATGCTCCTTCAGGGTACTCCCTTTCCTCAATGAATTTCATGATGTCATAGTACCAAGGATGGCCATCTTTCACTTCTCCTTCTCGAATAGAGCAGCAATACACAGGTTTTTCTCTACATTCTATCACCAACGGTTTTACATTCCCACCATCCGGGATTTCCACCATAGAAGCTAGAGTTGCCAAAGCATCAGCGAACTGATTCTTATTTCTTGACAAATAATTGAACTCTATTTCCACAAATTCCTTAGTCAAGGCTTCTAAGTATGCATGATACGACAGCAGCTTCTCATCACGAGTCTTCCACTCTCCCTTTATCTGGCAGATGATCAGGGCTGAATCTCCGAAAACCTCTAACTCTTTAATCCCCAATTCTAGTGCAGCTTCCAACGCAAGGATGCAGGCTTCATATTCAGCAATGTTGTTGGTTGCTTCAAACCCTAACTTTACCGCCAATGGTGTGAATGCTTCTTCAAGCGAGACTAGTAGGACTCCTATCCCATACCCTCTTTTGTTTGCGGCTCCATCGAAGTATACTTTCCAACTCTTCTTTCCAATTTCCAGGACATCCTCATCGGGGAACCGATCGTTAAATTGTTCTGATGACGCCACAGGGCAGCTAGCCAAGTAATCTGCAATGACACTTCCCTTCACTGACTTCTGTGTTACATACTTTATGTCGAATTCATTGAGAAGAATCGACCAACGAGCAGTTCTGTAGGACAAGACCGGCCTTTCTATCAGGTACTTCAGCGGATCCATACGACTTATCAAGAAAACCTCATACGACATCATGTAGTGACGGAGTTTCTGAGTTGCCCACACCAAAGCCACACAAGCCTTCTCTATAGCATTGTACTTCACCTCGTAGTCCGTCATCTTCTTGCTTAGGTAGTAAATGGCATTCTCCTTTTTCGACCCCTCAAGGTACTGAGCTAGCATAGCTCCTGTCGCGGTTTCAGTGACCGTCAAGTATAACAATAACGGCTCACCTTGTTGCGGAGGAACTAGAATTGGTGGATTACTCAAATACCTTTTAATGGTCTCGAAGGCTTCTTGACATTCTTCATTCCATACCTTCGGCACACCCTTCTTAAGCAACTTGAAAATCGGCTCACACACCATAGTCAAATTAGCAATGAACCTGCTTATGTACTGAATTCTCCCCAAAAACCCTCGAATCTGCTTTTCTGTGCTAGGCGGCTCCATCTCTACAATGGCCTTGATTTTTCCCGGATCGACCTCGATTCCCCTCTGAGTAATCATAAATCCTAATAGCTTGCCTGCAGTGACACCAAAGGCGCATTTCTGAGGATTCAGCCGCAAGTTGTACTTCTTTGCTCGCTCCAGGAACCTTTCTAGTGCCATAAAGTGTCCTTCTCGGTCCACGGACTTCACGATCATGTCGTCCACATACAGTTCCACCTCCTTATGGATCATGTCATGCAACAATGTTGTAGCAGCTCTCTGATAGGTAGCCCCGGCATTTCTCAAACCGAACGGCATCACATTGTAGCAATACGTTCCCCACTGTGTGATAAAGGCTGTTTTCTTCATATCTTGCGGCGCCATCTTTATCTGATTGTATCTGGAAAACCCATCCATAAAAGAGAGAAGCGCATGTCCTACAGTACTATCTACCAACACATCAATGTGGGGCAAAGGAAAATCATCCTTAGGGCTTGCTGCATTAAGATCTCGAAAATCCACACACATCCTCACTTTTCCATCCTTTTTAGGCACGGGCACTATATTGGATAACCATTCCGGATACTCCACAACCTGTAGAAACCCCGCATCGAGTTGCTTGGTTACTTCCTCCTTTACCTTCAATGCCCATTCAGGTTTTAACCTTCTCAATTTTTGCTTTACCGGCTTTTTAAGGGGATTGGTGGGGATGAAATGCTGCACAATATTTGGATCTATGCCGGGCATGTCTTCATAAGACCATGCAAAGACTGTTATGTTGGCCTTTAAGAGGGCTATCAGCTTTTCTTTTTCAAGTGGTGAGAGGGTTATCCCAATTTTAATTATCTTTGGCAATTCATTTGTCCCTAAATTGATTGATTCCAATTCATCCATGTTAGGTTCGGTGACACCCCTTTTCCTTCGCTCGACGAGCTCCGGGGGGACGTCATTCCTAGGATCTATATCCATGCCATAAATATCCATAGAAGAGAGAAAAGAAACACTGCAAGCAAACAATGTATAAAAGAAACACACTTCATTAAAGGAGCAAACAAAAAGACACAAACTTGAAAAGAAAACAAAATTTGGTGCCACAACTATGAAACGACTCCTAACTCCACAAAGTGGGATAGGCGGACACACTTTATTGAAAGCAGGAAATACTCTAACTAAGGAACCTACAAGCTACTATCAGGCAGGTCATGATTTTCCTCTTCAAGGATCTTTGCAATGGCTCCATCTTCTAGGTACCAATTGTGAAGCGGCATGGTTGCATGGTGAATTGACGAGTCTTGGCAATCTTCTGCTGCTGACTCCCCCAAAGTAAGAACCATATCTTGGAACATGGTGACCATAGCCTCGGTATCCACATGCTCTACCCAGTCTTCTTTCTTCTTTCCCATAGAATTGTACCAACTTGTCAAGCTCTGAGGATTCGGCCCATCTGTAAAGTACTTGTCACAAAAATCTTTGTCTGCCAGTGCTGGATCGAAACTTGGGTAAAAAGTGCAATAGTGTGATGGCTCTTCCTTTTCAAGCTCTTGTACACCTTTAAACCCCATAGTAAGGACCATGTCTTCGAACAAAGTGACCATGGTTTCAGAATCCATGTGCTCCACCCAATCTTCTTCTTTCTTCTCCCAATAACTGTCATTGATGGCTTCATCATCCACTATTTCACCGGTGATTGGATACCACTCGGTGAAGAAAATCTCAAACCCCGGGATTCTGATCTTGGTTGTCGGATTGAACATAGGCTCTGGGAACCCACAGTACAGGAAATCATCCCCCTCCTTGATAAAATAGCCATTCAGAGTCAGCCTGTACGGTGAAATCTTAAAGTCTGGCACCCTTCCTTCTGCTCTAGCCTTTCCCTTCTCCTTATTCCTCCTTGTCATTTCTACACAGTCATTCTTAGTGGGCTCATATCCCAACCCAAAAGTGTAGGAAACAACCCGGCTTTGAATAGAATGAGGGAGTCCTTGTTGGTGACGCCCTAGCCCCATACCTGGGAAGAATTTCATTTTCCGCATTATCTCATCAACATGTAAATTACCATGGGGACAATAGTCAAGGGCTATCAATTCTTCTTTTTCCAACTCCTTTTCAATGCACTGCACATACTCAAACCCAGATAAGGGTATCTCAACTGATTCTGGTTTTATTTCACATATGGGTACACCCGCCATTTTCAAATCATAATCCCCTTGAAGCGTGACAATGGCTCCCTCATGAGGGAATTTTACTTTTTGGTGCAGTGATGATGGTACAGCCCCAGCGGGATGAATCCAAGGCCTTCCCAATAACAGATTGAAACACGACGGCACATCCAAAACTTGAAACTCCACTCTGAACTCCGTGGGTCCCATGATTAAAGGTAGAGTGATCACCCCAATTACTTCTCTACGAGTGTTATCATACGCCCTCACTGTCTGCCCAGATGGAGTGAAATCAGTGGGCCCCAAGCCCAAAACGGTTGCAGTTCTCAAGGGACATATATTCAGTGCAGAACCATTATCAATCAAGACCGTGGGAACCCTCTTCCCCATAGTGTCAACAGTTATATGAAAGGCTTGGGAGTGGCTTGGCCCACTTTTAAGTAAGTCAGCCTCTATGAATACTATAGTGGAATTCTTCGGAGCGGGGTTTACTAGATTCACCAATCCCTCAGGAGACAAATCAACCGGAACCTGTATCTGATTTAACAACTTCAGCACTGTCTGTCTGTGTTGTTGGGAATCATACTAGAGAGGAAAAATACAAAGGCGGAATTTAAAATTTTTCCTACGATTCCCAAACCCATGAATCTTAATTATGCTTAATACAAAACAAAAACCCTAACTAGAAGAGGGTAGAATTACTTACAGTTGATTCAAGTCTTCTCCTTTATGCTCCAAGCTTTGTCTTCTGATTGAGCAGTCCAAGTGCACTGCCTCCAACAGTATCCACACCTAGCTTGAGCAAGTTGTCCTTTCCTTCTTCTTCCTTAGGGTTGCTAGAGGTGGAGAAGAGGGAGAGAGAGAGAGGGAGGGCTGTGAAATTTTCGGCCAGCACTTGGGAGCCTCCAAGAGTGCTTCAAGTGATGATGTCATCACATCATAAGAGGCTTTAAATAGCCTCCAACTAGGGCCGGCCAAGGGGGGGATTCCAAACCCTACTCTAATTTGTGTAATTACTCTTAATTACACAATTAGCCCACTAGTTTGCATCAAATACAAATTAGCCCCTTAAAGAACTTTTCTTTAATCACTTATACCCTTTCTCTCATAGACAATCAAGCTCTCTTAGCATGATCAGTGTGTGACCCATTGGGTTCACATCATCAAGTAGTAGGAACAGCACAAGTTGTGCACAATGGAACACTTTCCATTAAGGGTCTAATTGAAACTCCTTTCAATTCCCTAATTGATTATAACTCATTTATATCAATTAGGGCTTCTACTAACCATGAGTAACACCTAGCATATGGCTCATGGTGTGGTCCTTAATGAGGTGAATAGTCATTTACAAAGAACCCTTCTGTTATAGTTTACAGGTTACAATTCCATCCTTCCATCAACACAATGTCTCCAATTGAACTAATAGGACATGGAAGTCTGTCAAGTCCCTAGTTCAATTACTTTATACTCATTCATTAATATCAACTCAATGATGAACTTATGGAAACTCCTTTCCATATTCATTCTACCATGGGCCCATGGATTTAATGAGTTATATTCAATGAATGCTGTATGAGACATTCACTCCCTTTTTCCTGAGAGTGATGGATTCCTTGTTGATCACTCACATGCCTTCACACATATAGCAGAAGGGCCAATGAACACCCTTACAGACCCCTGAATAGGATTTGCACTTAGTGTTATCAAACTTCTAAAGCTACATGCATAAGACAACCATGGTGTCTCAGGTCTAAGGATTACTTGTACCACTATAACAATGAGAAACTGATTGACAGGCAGGTTAAAACTCCATTCAGTTTATCTCATATCTTTGGTCACATTCAGTGTACCTATTCTGATAATAGGCACCCACTTGTTGGTTGTAGTGTCTCCACACAAATAGCTTGAGACTAGCTATCCTCCTATAGAGTCAACCTAACAAGTGCTAGTCCTATGGTTCATTACTGTCCATCATAGTGAACCTTCAACTAGGAATGCTTTTGGAGTTTAGTACAGAGATATATTTAGAGTCTCAAAATTACAACCCTTTGTAATTTCATATTCTCAACTCTAACTCCATGGACATATTATGTAAATATAAATGATGCATATAAACATAATAGAATAAGCCCTTTTATTAAATCAATAATAAATGTGACATATATAAATGATATCAATTGATTGTTCCTAATCCCTAAACAATCATCTCTATGATTGGCTCTAGGGCATAATCCTAACAATCTCCCACTTGCACTATAGCCAATCCACCATGTATCTCATACTCATATCCTGTCGGTGGTGATCCAACACACTTGGGTCATAGCTTTAGTAAAGGGGTCTTCTTTATTCCCTATTGTATTAAACTTCTATATGTATATGTCATCTCTTCCAATGATCTCTCTAATCACTTGGAATCGCCGCTTAAAGTTTGGACTTTTGATGAGACCGTGGATCCTTGTCTTGAGCACTAGCCTTATTGTTGTCACAAAAACAATAGTAAAGGCTTCTCAATGTTAGGAACCACTCCTAGTTCTGCAATGAACTTACTCATCCAAACATGCAGCAATGAGCTCAAATTTACAGCTCCACCATTTAAGGTGAGAACATATCTCGATGTTGATCTCCTATCATCATCGTCAGATTGAAAATCTGAATCCGTTCTACCAACCATTTCAAGTTTCTTTCTCCATAGGCAAGGGATAGGTCCTTTAGTTCTTCTCAAGAACTTAAGGATAGCCTTGACTGCTTCCCAGTGTTCCTCATCTGGGTCTGCCTGATATCTGCTCGTAACATTTACAGCAAAACTGATATCTGGTCTTTTAGTTATAGACAACTTGATTCCATGTCTGACAGGAATTAGACCTCCTTTTGGAATCATGCATTTTGAACTCTTTCAAAATCTTGTCTATGTACTTTGATTGGGAGAGACTTAGCATCCTTTAGATCTATCTCTATAGACCTCTATTCCTAGAATATAGGATGCTTCTTCCAAATCTTTTATGAAGAAACTTTGTGAAAAACCAATCTTTCACTTTTGACAACGTCTCTACATTATTCCCTAATAAGTAGAACGTCATTCACTTATAGGACCATAAATGTGATCGCACTCCCACTAACCCTTTGTACAATCATGGTACAATAACGGGTTCTATCTCAACAGGGATAGGGGTTGCATCAATGTTGGTTTGTGTCTCATTAGACAACTCTTTGAGTTCTATTTTCCTGTTGTTATCTCCTTCTTGAATAAACTCTTTTTCAAGAAAGATTGCAAACTTACAAACAAACCACCTTTTGTTCATCAGGATAATAGATATGATATCCTAAACTTTCTTTAGGGTAATCCACAAACCTACATTTAAGTTATCTTGATTTCCAATTTGGTTGCATTATATGTCTCTACATATGTAGTGCATCCCCATACCTTAACATGCTTAAGGTTTGGTGCTTCCCTTTCCATATCTCATATAGGTCCTAAGGGACAGCCTTGGTTTGAACTCTGTTTCACAGGTACGTGGCAATTTCTAGGGCATATCCTAACAAGGATAATATTAGGTCGTTGTAACTTATCATGGACCGGACCATATCAAATAAGGTCCTCTTCCTCCTTTTGACACACCATTTAGTTATGATGTTCTAAGAGGTGTCCATTAGAATAGAATGCCTATTTGAACAAGTTGATCTGAAAGATCACCAGTTAAATATTCGCCTCCTCGATCCAATCGAAGAGCTTAATACTTTTACTGGTTTGTTTTCTTTACTTCATATCTGAATTCTTTGAACCTTTTCAAATGTTTCAGATTTGTACTTCTTTAAGTATATGCACCTATACCTTAACATTTTTAAGTAAAGGTTCATAAAGTATGAGAAACTATTTCTCTTGTTCTCTTGGGTTTATTAGCATTCAATTTTAGAGCTATCATGTTTCATGCAATTCATATTTGCAAGGTAGTTTAGAAGATAAATGCTATAAATTCCAGAAGTAATGAACTCTTCATAAAAACATTTATTAAATCAAACTAAAAACACTGTTTAGGCAAAACTGAAATAAAGATAATGTTTCTAAAAACTTCTGGAATGTCAAGATAACTTATTAATTCTAAACTACTCCTTCAAGTAGAGTCAAGCAGCAAGTCCCATAGCTAATACAGCAACACTTTGCTCCATTCTCTACTCGTAGGGATATTCCGCTTCTACTCAGCCTTCTGCTTCCCACTAGATCCTGCATGGAATTCAAAATTCACATCAGAATTAAGTACCCAAGTGGAAGCAAAACTAACATTTAGTTTAGAGCATGATCCATACCTTCCGAAGGTCGGCTCTTTAGAGTATCCAGATACTCCCGGCAGTTACGTTTCCAGTGCCCATCCTTGCCGCAGTGAAAACAGGTTCCTTTGGCCTTGTCAGTATTACCTTTCTTGACACCTCCCTTTGGCTTCAAGTTCTTCTTCTTCTTCCCTTGGGTACTCTTACCCTTTCCTTTGCCCTTGCCCTTAGGCTTGGGCTTGGCCTTGGAAGTAGAAGCTCCATCAAATGCGAGCAAAGAACCTTTTCCCTTCTTCATTGTCTCCTCAGTCATCT
The DNA here is from genome assembly GCA_039720395.1 of Liquidambar formosana. Taxonomy (NCBI): domain Eukaryota; kingdom Viridiplantae; phylum Streptophyta; class Magnoliopsida; order Saxifragales; family Altingiaceae; genus Liquidambar; species Liquidambar formosana. The sequence continues at coordinate 28,401,224 of CM077835.1, forward strand.
TGAGCAAATTGTGCAGCTCGGGGAGAGTGGGCTCAAGCTTGTTCATATGAAAATTCATTATGAACGGCCCAAATGAATCAGGAAGGGACTGCAGTATAATGTCTGAACACATATCAGCTTCAATGATCACATCAAGCTTTTCAAGCTGCTCGATATGGTTGATCATTTTCAAGGTGTGATCAGTCACAGACGAACCCTCATTCATCCTTGCCTTGAATAGATCCTTGACAATATTGTACTTCGCGGTCCTACTTTGCTCCCCATACAACTCTTGTAAGTGGAGAAAGATGTCGCGAGCACTCTTCATGGACTCATGTTGCTTCTGAAGCTCAGGGCTCATGGATGCCATCATATAGCATCTTGCCTTCAAATCGTCGTCCATGCGCTTCTGATAAGCGTCTCTCTCTTGCTGAGTTGCAGTCTCAGCCAGTGCCTCAGGAAGTGTGCCATCAAGTGTGTAGGTAATCTTTTCGGAAGTTAAAACTATTTTTAAGTTCCTCAGCCAATCAAGGTAATTTGGTCCAGTCAAACGGTTGATGTCCAATATTTTGGATAGCGGGTTGAGGTGAGCCATTTCTATGAACTACATATAAAATTAAATAGAGAATTAGCTTTCATTTTTAATCCATAATGATCGGGTCTTTAATCATATGGTACCTCCCACTATTTTATCAAATTCCATACACCCTCTGATGGAATTCGGGAATCTTATTCCTAATGGGGATTGGGGTCCCACTATGACCTAGAAGCCTCACATGTTAGTTTCTTGACTTCTAACCCATAGTAAGAAGACAACTCTTTGTCTATTGCTTCATAAGCAAGTTCCAATCATTTTGCCTCTAGGGTACATACTCCTCACATGTTAGTTTCTTGGAATACTTCCCTAGTTAAGTTAAGCCCATCATTCACACAGGTATGTTTCACCAAATATATACCTCACATGTTAGTTTCTTGGTATATACCAGCTTAGGCACCCCATGATATCTATATATGTGATAGTTTCAAGTAATGTCTTTAATATGGGTAGCTCCTACATGTCTGCAGCCAGGTACCCACATTAAGGGACGTTAGATGATCCTATAATGATGGAAGGCAATGAAGAATCCATTCCCTAATGTATTCTCCATTTCCAACTTAATATTAAAATAGAGGGGTTTTAAGGGTCTCATCAAAATAACTAATCTAACATACATCTCATGCATTTAAATAAGAAATATATAACAACATTATATATATGTAATCCACTTATCGATATTAGTCCCTATAAGGTGACATATAACGATCTTTGGATTTGGAGCTATCTCTATTAATCTCATTAAAAGCTCCCACTATGATGATTATGGACTTTAAGAGGATTCAATCCAAGCCAATGAATTGAATCCTTGGTCTAAGGTGGGTGTAGGTAATCGTAAAACATTCATTTGAAACATAGCATGCACTCTTGAAAATCTTCTCCAAGCTTTCAAGTCCTTCAATCTCCTCCATTGGCTTCATGGTCTCCACCATAGGCTTGTTGGGCTCCACCATGCTCCTTTAGGTCCACCATGCTCCTTAGTGCGCTCTCGATTACATAACATTTACATAATTTTAAAGAAAGGGATACATAAGGGGAATGTGGGGTACATAAGAGAATGATAGAGAGAGAGAAGAAGGTGGCATGCAAGCCCCAAATAAATAATACATCACCAAAAATTAACAACTCTTGAAAAATTAATACAACCCATTCATAAGACGGCCAATCACAATTGGTTTAAGGGGTATAGTCCATAATCATCATCCATCCATAACCATACAATCACATTGCATAATAAAGGAAATAACTGTAAGCAATAAACATATGGGCATTCATGGTAACTCTATTGATTGGTTTTCATTAATCTCATTAATGTGTCCTAATCTTATTAGGAGATGCATAAGTTCCTGAATTAATTAAGTCTTAACAATTAAGACATTTAGTTTCAATTAATCAAATCAATTGAAACATTTAAAGTCCCCTAATTGAACACTAATATCAAATATTAGGGTTTCTTTAATTAAACAAAACAATTTCATTTAATTAAAAAATTCCAGATTTTTATTTAATCCTAAATTGTGTTTTAAACCATTTAAAACAATATAAAATTTATCACCATTAATTAAATAATCAATTTCGGAATTAAATAAAATCATTTTATTAATTAATTAGTGCATTAGGGTTTCCTAAAACCCTAAACCCTAAATGCATTAACTCTAAACCCTAAGTGTAACCCTAATGCATTAAATGCCTTATGATTGGTCAATTAATGACCAATCATTTAAACCCTAGGTTTATACGGTATTAATGATTAGGATTAGGGTTTAGTTAATGCCACCTAGGATATTAATTACTCCTAATTAATATGCACTAATTAGGGTTTCTAAAACCCTAAACCTTAAACCTATTAAATGCCAATGATTAATTACTAAACCATTAATGATCATGATTGGTCATTAATGACCAATCATTTAACCCTAGGTTAGACACATTAATTACTAGGTTTAGTTATTAATTAATGCATTAATAGAGTTAGGGTTTAATTAATACGAATTAGGGTTTCCTAAACCCTAAACCCTAGACATCATAAATGCACTTAATTATACCCTAATGATTAATAACCATGATTGGTCAATTAATGACCAATCATTAAACATTTTAATTAAGGTAATTAATAGTCAATTAGGGTTTTAATTAATGCAATTAATGAATTAGGGTTTCATCATTAATGGGAATTAGGGTTTCCTAAGAAACCCTAAGGCTGCCGCCACCTACAGTGGGCTGCCATGGCTTGCCAAGGCTGCCATGGCTTGGCCAGGCCATGGGAGGCCATGGCCAGCAAAGGGGAATTCAAGCTAGGGTTTGGGCCAAGCCCATGGACACGTGTGGAGTGGCCAAGAGGGCTGTCTTCTTCAAAGAACATTAGGGTTTCAAGAACCCTTGCTGGCACCACCATGGGAGGACCTCCAAGGTCACAAACGTTTCTAAAACTTAATCAATTCGACTCCACCAACAAAACCAGCTTTTGTATCATGTCCCTACATGAATTACTAAGCTAATTGAAGTGGTTTGGATGATCAAATCATCCCCAATTGTTCTAAACAATTCAAGAACAGTAGGCTGTCCAGAATTTGACAGCATACTGTCCCTGATCACAAATTGATTCAAAACTCAGCAAGATGATTAATTCAGGTTACCAAATTATTTTTCCTAGCATCCTACATGTCTTAGGAAACTAATAAAATTGGTTTCATGCAATTTGGAGTTCCCTAGCTCAAGATATGAACAAAACTCCATTGATGACTTTCTGCAGAAAAACAGCCTGCTGTGTTTTTCAAGAAATCAAACTTTTTGATTCTTATATGCATCAAGACTCTTATAAAACTTAAAGAAAATCATACATACAATATGTATAATTATCCTATAAAGGATTTACATCAATTTTACAGAGATATCATATCAGAACAGTAGCAAGAACCATAGGGTTCTAAAACCCAGATTCGAACTCCATGGTGTTCTTCCCAAACTTTTTGATTTGTTTTGATTTCTATGCATCCCTATACTTGAGAAATCACCATAACAACTTTATGTGGATTAATTATAGGCATCTTGTTGGGAATCATACAAGAGGGAAAAATCGAAGTGCGGAATATAAAATTTTTTCCTACGATTCCCAATCCCATGAATCTAACTATGCATAACACAAAATCAAACCCTAACTACAAAGAGGGTTAGAACACTTACAGAATTTTTGTCTTCTCCTTTTTGCTCCAAGCTTTGATTCCGGACAGCGGTGAATGAGCAGCCCAAGTGTGCTGCCTCCAACGGTATCCACACCTAGCTAGAGCTTCAAGTCCTTTCTTTCTTCTTCCTTGTTGTTGCTAGAGGTGGAGAAGAGAGAGAGAGAGAAGAGAGCCTCCAAGGGGCTGGACGGCTAGGGTTTATTGTGCAAGCCTCTTATGCCATGTCACACATAAGTGTGACTTATATAGGCAGCCCACTAAAGGGGGCTGGCCATGGGGAAGAAACCCTAATAGGGTTATGTGTAATTACACTTAATTGCACATTAACCCCTATTATTTGTATCAAATACAAATAGGCCTATAAAGAACTATTCTTTATTCACTAAAACCCTTTCTCTCATAGACTTTAAAGCCCTTCTTGCATGATCAGTGTGTGACCCATTGGGTTCACATCATTAAGTAGTAGGAATAGCACGAGGTGTGCACAATGGAACTCTTTCCATTTAGGGTCTAATTGGAACTCCTTCCAATTCCCTAATTGATTATAACTCACTTATATCAATTAGGGCTTCTACTAACCATGAGTAACACCTAGCATATGGCTCATGGTGTGGTCCTTAATGAGGTGAATAGTCATTTACAAAGAACCCTTCTGTTATAGTTTATAGGTTACAATTGCATCCTTCCTTCAACACAATGTCTCCAATTGAAGTAATAGGACATGGAAGTCTGTCAAGTCCCTAGTTCAATTACTTTATACTCATTCATAGATATCAACTCATTGATGAACTCATGAAACTCTTTTCATATTCATCCTACCATGGCCATGGATTTAATGAGTTATATTATGAATGCTATATGAGACATTCTCTCTCTTTTCCTGAGAGTGATGGATCCCTTGTTGATCACTCACATGCCTTCACACACATAGCAGTAGGGCCAATGAACACCTTTGCAAACCCCTGAATAGGATTTGCACTTAGTGTTATCAAACTTCTAAAGCTACATGCATAAGACAACTATGGTGTCTCAGGTCTAAGGATTACTTATACCACTATAACAATGAGAAACTGATTGACAGGCAGGATAAAACTCCATTCAGTTTATCTCATATCTTTGGTCACATTCAGTGTACCTATTCTCGTAATAGGCACCCACTTGTTGGTTGTAGTGTCTCCACACAAATAGCTTGAGACTAGCTATCCTCCTATAGAGTCAGCCTAACAAGTGCTAGTCCTATGGTTCATTACTGTCCATCATAGTGAACCTTCAACTAGGAATGCTTTAGGAGTTTAGTACAGAGATATATCTATAGTCTCAAAATTACAACTCTTTGTAATTCCATATTCTCAACTCTAACTCCATGGACATATTATGTAAATATAAATGATGCATATAAACATAATAGAATAAGCCCTTTTATTAAATCAATAATAAATGTGACATACATAAATGAAATCAAATGATTGTTCCTAATCCCTAAACAATCATCTCTATGATTGGCTCTAGGGCATAATCCTAACAATCTCCCACTTGCACTAAAGCCAATCGACCATGTATCGCATACCTATCTTCTCAAGATGTTGGTCTTAGACATAACCAATTATGTTTTAAAGCTTTAGTCAGTAGGTCTACAAAAACTTATGTAGATAATATCTTCTGTAATGTATCTATTACCTCTTCCAATGATTCCTCTAATCACTTGGAATTGCCGCTCTATGTGTTTGGACTTTTGATGAGACCGTGATTCCTATACTTGAGATATAGACCCATTGTTGTCACAAAACAAGGTGTGGGCAACTCAATGGAAGGAACAACTCCAAGTTCTAAATGAACTTATAGATCCAAACAGTCTCCTAGACAATGCGACAATTAATTCACCCTTAATAATGGAATCCACTGTATCTTTCATACAGTTCTTCCATTAAGTATTTCACCAACTAAAGTGAATATAAAATATACCCCATATGGATTATATCCAAATCCATATACCCATCTACTATGAGTTTACAATTTCCATATACAATCCAATATTCCAAATTTGAATTGATTGATAACTATTTGTAACAATTACAACATAATAGATATCAGGTTCAATACATAGTGTAAAATAAGGCTTCTTAACACTTTAAGAATCTTACTTGTGTTATCCTAGGGCACATGCCCTTGAATAATGAATTCTTTTCTGAAGTAAATCAGACCTCCCTTAGAATTCTCCATGTTGAACTCCTTCAACATTTCAACTATGTTTGATGATTTAGAGATACTTAGCAATCTATATGATCTATCTCTATAGATCTTATTGGATGCTTTTGCCAAATCTTTCATGAATTAGTTTTTCTCCAAAAACTAAAACTTTACATTAGATAACATTCATATATCATTCATAATGATTATGATGTCATCCATACTTAGGATAAAGAAAAACGATCGCACTCCCACTAGCCTTTTATACACTCATGGTCCATCTATACAATGAGAGAAATCAAACAATTTGATTACTTCAACTTTATAGATGTTCTAATTATGAGAACCTTGTAGTCTATTAATAGACTTCTATAACTTACACACTTTTATGGTTTTTCACCATTTGATATAACATCTTTATATCCTTTTTGACATATCTTATATTCAAAATGTGTGTTTATAGATAACAAGATCCAAATGGATTTCAGCATAACTATTATCAAACAAGTTTCTTTATAGACAACTTTTTGCCTATGTTGAAAACATTCTTAAATAGCCAAGCCTTTTAGGTCTCTACCTATCCATATTGGATTTAATGACTCTTAGTCATTTCTCGAGTTGATGTGAAACATCGTCTAGTCATAATCAATAGGATTATCTTGGTGATCTTTATCACCAAAGAACAATTCTTTCACATTCTAATAGAGATACAATATCTCTTTTATGTTAAGAAATATCCAATTTGATCTATGAAAAGATTGTAGTGTAGTTAAGGGTTTTGTCTCAACAAAGACAAGGGTTGGATCTTTGTTCGTTTGTGGCTTTACAGACAATTCTATAAATTCTATCTACTTTTGCATCTTTCTTGAATGAACTCTTTCTCAAGAAAATCCAGTAAACATCCTAATGGACAACTTTTGTTCATTAGGGTAATAGAAATACTATCCCAACCACTTTTGGGATATACCACAATTCAACACTTACTTGACCGTATTTCCAGATTGTCTACATTATGTTTCCAGACATATGTAGCACAAGCCCAAGCCTTAACTTCTTTAAGTTGGGTTTCTTCCCATATCATATCTGATATAATTGGGACAAAACTGGAGTGAACCCTAAATTATCAATATGTAGCAATTTTAAGGTATATCCTAGATGGACACATTAGTAAAACTCATCATGGATCAAACCATATCTTAATAGGGTTCAATTCGTTCTCTTAGATTCACCATTGAGCTATGGTATTCTAAGATGAGTCTACTGTAATTGAATGCATGCTCTACATGACTATATACATCACAATGTATTAGTCAAGTTATAAATGTAACTCTTTCACTTCACCAAGTAAAAGATGGGTTTGGTAATCTCATAACCAAGTCATAATCGTTACATTTAAATGAGAGTCTCTACATCTCTTGTATTCTCGGAATACGTTGCATTCGCTCTAATTAGTCATTTAAATTCAGAAATCAAATTTCTAGAATGTCTTAAATGACCTAGTTAAGAAATAAGTTCCCAAAATTAATCTAGCAACTCTTGCTCTATTAAAATTTTTAAAGGTAACTTATTATCTACTTAACTTTCCGCTTCGATTTAGATTACACTAGAATCCAAAAACCAAGAAGCAGAACTAACCAACAATTTAGTTTAGAGCATGAACCAAAACTTCAAAAGTTTGGTTCTTCTAGGAAGACTGATACTTTATCAAGTTCCCTTTACAATACCTTATGTTTACTACAAAAATAATTATATTTCTTTGTCTTTGACTTTTCAAGACTTGCTTTCCTCTATGCTTCCATTTTAAATCACATCTAGCTTCTCAAGCTATTCTATGTGATTAATCATTTTTCAAAAGAATGATTATTAATAAACAACTTTTATTAGATCCTAGTCCAGAAGAAGTCCTTTACAAGTACTATACTTTATAGTATTATTTTACTCACAATACAACCTTTGTATGTGATGTAGGACATCAAAGGCACTTGCATAGACAAATTTTGCTTCTGAAGCTCATTAGCCATCAATACTATCATATAGCATGGCAACAAGATGCCAATTGCGCATAGTGTCTTTTTCTTCTTAGGATGTTTTATGGAGGGCCTTTAATAAAAGGCCTAATAGCATATAAACAATCTTTTGAAATTGAAAACAATTCTCAATTTCCTAAGTCAATCAAAGAAATCGGGTTTAGTCAAACTATCAATATCCTATATTAGGAAATAGGGGTTTTGAGGTGAGTAATTAGGTAATCTACATAAACAAAGAATTAGATTTCATTTTTATCCATAATGATTGGGTCTTTAATCATATGGTACCTCCCACTATTTTATCAAATTCCATACACCCTCTAATGGAATTCGGGAATCTCATTCCTAATGGGAATTGGGGTCCTACTGTGACCTAGAAGCCTCACATGTTAGTTTCTTGGCTTCTAACCCACAATAAGAAGACAACTCTTTGTCTATTGCTTCATAAGCAAGTTCCAATCGTTTTGCCTCTAGGGAACATACACCTCACATGTTAGTTTCTTGGAATACTTCCCTAGTTAAGTTAAACCCATCATTCACACAGGTATGTTTCGCCAAATATATACCTCACATGTTAGTTTCTTGGTATATACCAGTTTAGGCACCCCATGATATCTCATATGTGATAGTTTCAAGTAATGTCTTTAACATGGGTAGCTCCTACATGTCTGCAGCCAGGTACCCACATTAAGGGACGTTAGATGATCCTATAATGATGGAAGGCAATGAAGAATTCATTCCCCAATGACTTCTCCATTTTCAACTTAATATTTAATAAGAGGGGTTTTAAAGGGTCTCATCAAATTAACATGCATCCTATGTATCAAAATTTAAACATATAAATTATGCTATTTATAATCATACATCTCATGCTATTATAAATCATACATCGCATGTTATTATATATCAACATATATAAGGTACCATATTTTGATATTAGTCCCTAAGCGAGTAGGTAACATATACCAAACTATGGTATTGGAGCTAATACAATTATCTCATAAATTAAAGCTCCCACTATGATGATTATGGACTTTGAGAGGATTCAATCCAAGCCAATAGATTGAATCCAAGGTCTAAGGTGGGTGTAGGTGATCGTAAAATAACACATTCGAAACATGCATGCTGTCTTGAAACACTTCTCTAAGCTTTCAAGTCCTTCAATCTGCTCCCTTGGCTTGATGGTCTCCACCATTGGCTTGTTGGGCTCTATCATGCTCCTTTGGGTCCACCATGCTCCTTAGTGCGCTCTCGATTACATAACATTTACATAATTTAAAGAAAGGGATACATAAGGGGAATGTGGGGTACATAAGAGAATGATAGAGAGAGAGGGAGAGGGAAGGTGGCATGCAAGCCCCAAATAAATTACATCACCTTAATAAAATTACAACTCTTGTAAATAATAACATCCCATTCATAAGACGGCCAATCACAATTGGTTTAAAGGGTATAGTCCATAATCATCATCCAAACACATACATACAATCTCATTGCATAATGTAAAGAAAAACTGTAAGCATTAAAACATATGGGCATTATGGTAATTCTCTTGAATGATTTACATTAATCTCATTAATGCATCCTAATCTTATTAGGTTTTAACAAAAATATCCAGAATTAAATAAAGTCTTAACATTTAAGACATTACAGTTTCAATTAATCAAATTAATTTAAAACATGTAAAGTTTCCTAAAATAACTCTAATATCCAATATTAGGGTTTCCTTAATTAAACAAAACAATTTCATTTAATTAAGAATTTCCAGATTTTAATTTAATCCCTAATTGTGTTTTAAACCATTTAAAACATTATAAAATTAATCAATATTAATTAAATAATTAATATAGGAATTAAATAAAATCATTAAAATGATGAATTAGTGTATTAGGGTTTCCTAAAACCCTAAACCCTAAATGCATAACCCTAAACCCTAAATGCAAGCCCTAATCATTAAATGCCTTATGATTGGTCATTTAATGTCCAATCATTAAAACCCTAGGTTCATATGGTATTTAATAAAAGGGATTAGGGTTTAATTAATGCCAAATAGGGTATTAATTACCCTTAATTAATTACACTAATTAGGGTTTCCAAAACCCTAACCCTAGACATCATTAATGGTATTAATTATGCCCTAACAATTAATAACCATGATTGGTCATTTAATGACCAATCATTAACTCTTAATTAAGGTAATTAATATTCCAATTAGGGTTTAATTAATGCCATAATGAAATTAGGGTTTCATCATTAACTCAAAATTAGGGTTTCATCCTTAACTCTATGCAGCCGTCACTACCAGGGGGCTGCCTGAGCTTGGCTAGGCTGCCATGGCCACCAACGACTGTGGGAGGCCATGGCCAGTCATGGGAGAACATCCTAGGGGTGTGGGACAAGCCTCTGGACACGTGAGAAGTGGTGGAAGTGGCTGCAATCATCAAGAACAATCAGGGTTTCCAAAACCCATTGCTGGAGCCATTGTTGCATACCTTGAAGGTCACAATAGCTTCTAAATCCTTATCAATTCGACTCCTCCATTGAAACCAGCTTTTGTATCATGTCCCTACATGAAATACTAAGCCAATAGAAGAGGTTTGGATGATCATATCATCACCAATTGTTCTAAACAATTAAAACAACAGTAGGCTGCCCAGAAATTTACAGCATACTGTCCATTGTCAGAAATTGATTTAAAACCCAGCAAGATGAATGAATTAGGCTACCAAATGAATTTTCCCAGTATCCTACATGTCTTAGGAAACTAATGCAATTGGTTTCATGCAATTTGGAGTTCCCTAACTCAAGTTCTAATCAAAACTCCATTGATGACTTTTCTGCAGAGAAAATCTGCTATGCTGTTCATGAAAAATTTTCAAACTTTTTGAATCTTTTTCCATCAAAACCTTTTTGAAACTTAAAGAAAATCATATACACATGATATATAATGATCCTACAATGATCTTCCATCATAAATACAGCAGCTTTAATTAGAATTAATTGCAAGAACCTTAGGGTTCTAAAACCCAGATTCAGCCTCCATGGTGTTCTTCTCCTTCTTCCTTCTGTTCTAGCATCTTAATCCAATTATGATGCATCTAAATGCTTGGGAACCTTTCCCTACCATGTCTAGAACATAACCCAAGTGGTGGCAACCATTGCCATGCCTTTGATCTCCATCAATAACTCAAAGTTGTGGCTATTGCATCATTCCCGAGCAAAACTGTCTTTCCAGACAGCCTGTAGTAAAAAATTCATAACTTTCACTACAGAACTCGGATTGACGCACCGTTTGTTGGGTTGGAAAGCTTATTCAAAGAGCTTTCTAACCATATATGGCTCGAAAATTTTGGAGAAGAACTCTGAATTTGGCAGGCAAAACAAGATGACGGTTTTTCATGGCAACCATGAAAACTGTTCATAACAGTTTTATAAAACCCTAGTTTCCTTATTCTTCTTCTCCAAATTCAAACCCTATGCAACCTATTGCATCCATGGATACACTTAACCATCAATTAGAAGAGGAGTAGAAGAGAATTGACCTAGGGTTCCAAACCCTAGGTTCAGCCATGGAGGAAAACCAATTATGCAGAAAAAATTTTCCAGATTTTTGAATCATTCAACTACACCATAATTACCAGCCCATATGTATTTTGTATTATGCATAATCATGGCTCTGATACCACTGTTGGGAATCATACAAGAGGGAAAAATCGAAGTGCGGAATATAAAAATTTTTCCTACGATTCCCAATCCCATGAATCTAACTATGCATAACACAAAATCAAACCCTAACTACAAAGAGGGTTAGAACACTTACAGAATTTTTGTCTTCTCCTTTTTGCTCCAAGCTTTGATTCCGGACAGCGGTGAATGAGCAGCCCAAGTGTGCTGCCTCCAACGGTATCCACACCTAGCTAGAGCTTCAAGTCCTTTCTTTCTTCTTCCTTGTTGTTGCTAGAGGTGGAGAAGAGAGAGAGAGAGAAGAGAGCCTCCAAGGGGCTGGACGGCTAGGGTTTATTGTGCAAGCCTCTTATGCCATGTCACACATAAGTGTGACTTATATAGGCAGCCCACTAAAGGGGGCTGGCCATGGGGAAGAAACCCTAATAGGGTTATGTGTAATTACACTTAATTGCACATTAACCCCTATTATTTGTATCAAATACAAATAGGCCTATAAAGAACTATTCTTTATTCACTAAAACCCTTTCTCTCATAGACTTTAAAGCCCTTCTTGCATGATCAGTGTGTGACCCATTGGGTTCACATCATTAAGTAGTAGGAATAGCACGAGGTGTGCACAATGGAACTCTTTCCATTTAGGGTCTAATTGGAACTCCTTCCAATTCCCTAATTGATTATAACTCACTTATATCAATTAGGGCTTCTACTAACCATGAGTAACACCTAGCATATGGCTCATGGTGTGGTCCTTAATGAGGTGAATAGTCATTTACAAAGAACCCTTCTGTTATAGTTTATAGGTTACAATTGCATCCTTCCTTCAACACAATGTCTCCAATTGAAGTAATAGGACATGGAAGTCTGTCAAGTCCCTAGTTCAATTACTTTATACTCATTCATAGATATCAACTCATTGATGAACTCATGAAACTCTTTTCATATTCATCCTACCATGGCCATGGATTTAATGAGTTATATTATGAATGCTATATGAGACATTCTCTCTCTTTTCCTGAGAGTGATGGATCCCTTGTTGATCACTCACATGCCTTCACACACATAGCAGTAGGGCCAATGAACACCTTTGCAAACCCCTGAATAGGATTTGCACTTAGTGTTATCAAACTTCTAAAGCTACATGCATAAGACAACTATGGTGTCTCAGGTCTAAGGATTACTTATACCACTATAACAATGAGAAACTGATTGACAGGCAGGATAAAACTCCATTCAGTTTATCTCATATCTTTGGTCACATTCAGTGTACCTATTCTCGTAATAGGCACCCACTTGTTGGTTGTAGTGTTTCCACACAAATAGCTTGAGACTAGCTATCCTCCTATAGAGTCAGCCTAACAAGTGCTAGTCCTATGGTTCATTACTGTCCATCATAGTGAACCTTCAACTAGGAATGCTTTAGGAGTTTAGTACAGAGATATATCTATAGTCTCAAAATTACAACTCTTTGTAATTCCATATTCTCAACTCTAACTCCATGGACATATTATGTAAATATAAATGATGCATATAAACATAATAGAATAAGCCCTTTTATTAAATCAATAATAAATGTGACATACATAAATGAAATCAAATGATTGTTCCTAATCCCTAAACAATCATCTCTATGATTGGCTCTAGGGCATAATCCTAACACATCTCATGTCTTAATTAAACCAAAACAAAAACAAAACACAAAAGAGAACAACCTAGGGTTCCAAACCCTAGGTTCGGCCTCCATAGAAGAAACACTGGTTTCTTCTTCTTCTGTATACATCACATGCTTCTCAAAAATTCCAGAATTAATGTTAGAAGAATATTAGAAGAGGAGAAGAGGGAAAAACAGCCTAGGGTTCAAAACCCTAGGTTCGGCCATGAAGAGGAAACCCTAGTTTCCTCCTTCTTCTTCTCCAAAACTGAAACCTATTTAACTTTTGAATTTCCAGCAGCCCTAAAACACCTTTTAGAAGAGAAATAGAAGAGAAATAACCTAGGGTTCATAAACCCCAGGTTCGGCCATGAGAGGGAACCAAGCTTTATGCATGAACAGAATTTTAATTCATTAAACCAATCAATTTTACCATAATTACAGCCCACATGCAGTTTGTATTAGGCATAATCATGGCTCTGATACCACTGTTGGGAATCATACTACAGAGGAAAAATACAAAGGCGGAATTTAAAATTTTTCCTACGATTCCCAAACCCATGAATCTTAATTATGCTTAATACAAAACAAAAACCCTAACTAGAAGAGGGTAGAATTACTTACAGTTGATTCAAGTCTTCTCCTTTATGCTCCAAGCTTTGTCTTCTGATTGAGCAGTCCAAGTGCACTGCCTCCAACAGTATCCACACCTAGCTTGAGCAAGTTGTCCTTTCCTTCTTCTTCCTTAGGGTTGCTAGAGGTGGAGAAGAGGGAGAGAGAGAGAGGGAGGGCTGTGAAATTTTCGGCCAGCACTTGGGAGCCTCCAAGAGTGCTTCAAGTGATGATGTCATCACATCATAAGAGGCTTTAAATAGCCTCCAACTAGGGCCGGCCAAGGGGGGGATTCCAAACCCTACTCTAATTTGTGTAATTACTCTTAATTACACAATTAGCCCACTAGTTTGCATCAAATACAAATTAGCCCCTTAAAGAACTTTTCTTTAATCACTTATACCCTTTCTCTCATAGACAATCAAGCTCTCTTAGCATGATCAGTGTGTGACCCATTGGGTTCACATCATCAAGTAGTAGGAACAGCACAAGTTGTGCACAATGGAACACTTTCCATTAAGGGTCTAATTGAAACTCCTTTCAATTCCCTAATTGATTATAACTCATTTATATCAATTAGGGCTTCTACTAACCATGAGTAACACCTAGCATATGGCTCATGGTGTGGTCCTTAATGAGGTGAATAGTCATTTACAAAGAACCCTTCTGTTATAGTTTACAGGTTACAATTCCATCCTTCCATCAACACAATGTCTCCAATTGAACTAATAGGACATGGAAGTCTGTCAAGTCCCTAGTTCAATTACTTTATACTCATTCATTAATATCAACTCAATGATGAAATTGTGGAAACTCCTTTCCATATTCATTCTACCATGGGCCCATGGATTTAATGAGTTATATTCAATGAATGCTGTATGAGACATTCACTCCCTTTTTCCTGAGAGTGATGGATTCCTTGTTGATCACTCACATGCCTTCACACATATAGCAGAAGGGCCAATGAACACCCTTACAGACCCCTGAATAGGATCTGCACTTAGTGTTATCAAACTTCTAAAGCTACATGCATAAGACAACCATGGTGTCTCAGGTCTAAGGATTACTTGTACCACTATAACAATGAGAAACTGATTGACAGGCAGGTTAAAACTCCATTCAGTTTATCTCATATCTTTGGTCACATTCAGTGTACCTATTCTGATAATAGGCACCCACTTGTTGGTTGTAGTGTCTCCACACAAATAGCTTGAGACTAGCTATCCTCCTATAGAGTCAACCTAACAAGTGCTAGTCCTATGGTTCATTACTGTCCATCATAGTGAACCTTCAACTAGGAATGCTTTAGGAGTTTAGTACAGAGATATATATAGAGTCTCAAAATTACAACCCTTTGTAATTTCATATTCTCAACTCTAACTCCATGGACATATTATGTAAATATAAATGATGCATATAAACATAATAGAATAAGCCCTTTTATTAAATCAATAATAAATGTGACATATATAAATGATATCAATTGATTGTTCCTAATCCCTAAACAATCATCTCTATGATTGGCTCTAGGGCATAATCCTAACATGTGTTTGTGAGAGGCCATAAGCAAGCCCCATATGGTGATATTGGCATTGGTCTTCTTCAACTGTCGGAGTACTTCATCCTCTTCTTCTTGCACATCAAGGCGCTTATCTAACTCACCCAGTGGATTATCAGATTCCAAGTGCGGAGGCTTGAAATGGCAGCCCCCTCTTGTCATGTGGTCTACTTCTTCATCACTAGCCCATATGTTATCAATTTCATTTGTGTCACCCATTAGGTCATCCCATTCAATCATGTCAATGTCCTCCATCTATACTTCTTCGGGTATATCATCCCAACCAGTGGGAATTATGGGCTCACTTGGCAATGGATCAGGATAAAGCACATAGTAATCAAACTTCCCCGAAGGTTCTCCTAATAGCCCCACTTGAGGGTCTCCTGCTTCATACCTTTCTTTCAACTGTTGTTGGATAGACTTCTTTGGCAATTGTAGGGTCTTTTGATCAATGAGGTCTTGGACGACCTTTCTCAATATAGCACAGTCCTCAGTGTCATGGCCGGTTATACCATGGTATTGGCAATATTGATGGGGTGTTTGGGGTCTTGGCTTTGGAGGGTGAGGTATGATAAGGCCTTGGTTGCAGCATTGGTGAAATGCTTGGGTCAAGGACATGGGTAATGGAGTGTATTGTCTTATGGGTAGGCAAGGTCGAGATGGGTCGGCTTCAATGGCATTTATGGAGTTGGATGAATTATGAGAGGGAAGTGGATTTTGGGTAACATTTGGGCGATTTGGTGGAGTTGGTGGTGAGATGATTTGTTTGTCAAGTAAATCCTGGATCTCATGTCTAAGGCGATAACAATGGCTGGTTGAGTGGCCTTTGGCTTGGTGGAATTTGCAGTATTCATTCTCATTGTAGCTCTTAGGCAATGGGTTTGGTGGTGGTCTTAGGTTGAGAGGTTTCAACAAGCCTCGGCTTTTTAGCTTTTCAAGCACTTTCTCTAGTGGCATATGCAACTCAGTGAATTGGCGAGGTGGGTTGGTGTCATTTAGGGAGATAGGTTGAATGGGTTGGGCTATGGCATTGACCTCGACATTGTTTTTCCTAGCAAAGTTCGGCTTGCGGCTCTTTTGGACTTCTTCTGTCTTGATTGACCCATCGGCAATGGCATCCTCAACTTGTGTACCTGCTCCGATAAGAGCCTTGAAATTAGGGAAGTAGTGAGCAAAGAGGTGCTTGTGATATACCGGCAATAGGTTCTTAACCACCAACTGAATCTGATCTTCCTCATTCGGTCTATCGGCCATTTTCGAGGCCTTTTGCCTCCACCTTGTAATGAAAGCGGAGAAGGTCTCATTAGCCCCTTGTTTCGTGGTCTCTAGGTCCCTTCTTGTGACATCCACCTCAGTGTTGTACTTGTAGTGCTTTGAAAACTCATTACATATGTCCTCCCAAGTCCGGGTTCTATTCTCATCCAAAGCTAGGAACCACTTTAAGGCTGAAGTGGCTAGGGTTTCATGGAACATTTGGGCCAAGAGTTCATCTGTCGCTCCTTGAGGGTGCATAGCTCGTACATACATCTTCAAATGGGTCTTAGGGCAACCCGTTCCATCAAACTTTTCTAGTTCGGGCATCTTGAATTGTAGTGGAATACAAGCTTGAGGAAACAAAGATAGGGTACGTACATCCACCATGTCATCTGTCCTACGGATTCCCTTTATAGTTCTCTCCAAGGCTTCTACCTTGCTAGCCAACACAGAGTCTGTATCAGAGGTCTTCCCTTTACTCCCCCTTCTAGGTTAAAAACTTCAGGTGATTCATTTCCTTTGGTCTTAGTGCTTCCCCCATCATTGGTCTTAGTGCCTTCTCCAGACTGGGTCCCATTTTCGGTGTTATCCCCCGGGGTACGACCATTATTCTGTTCAGGTTCCGACATCTTATGTTGGATATCTTGGGCCATTTTCAATGCCCTTTCGGATACATCAGTGGTGTAATCAAGCTTGGTCATGATAGCCTTCAAACAAGTCTCAACATCAAAACCCCCTTCACTAGTTGCTTCGTCGGCCATATCTGACTGGTTGGTAGGATCAATCTTCACTAAGCGCCCTTGCTGGTCGCGGATCCAAGCCAGTACGTCCTCTCACTCCTCTATGAAAGGGAACAATCAGTCTCTCATCCTAAGGGTATGTCCTAGGCTTCCATATTTGTCTCAATGACTTCACGCCATATATACTCAATTAGTCCCTTTTAATCCAATCACCTTTGCAAGGGTCATGGGCGTAAGGTACGTATTAAGGATATAAGGTGCAAAGATCCTCTATTAATTTTTCCATTAAGCACATCACAAACACGATCATGATATCATTACAAACAATGTGGGTGCATAAGGGTGAAACCATAGTGTCCTACAAGTCTGTCTATATGGACTAATGATAAGGGTAGGCTGGGGTCCTTCACTTGCTTGAGCAATCTTTATACCTAACCACATGTGGCATCAAGAACGCCGCGTGGGTCCAGCAGTACATGATTAACTCATTTAATATACCCAAGGGTACTTGGCAAGAGAGGTTGACAGCTTTCGCCCCAACTCATGGAATCAGGAAAACCAAGGTTGAGGCTAGGCCCGTCAGTGGCAAGGGACATCAATCCTATCATGCAAGAGTTTGCGCACACAATGCAATAAATGAAAGCACATAATCAAGCGAATGCAATGTGATTGATTTTAATTAACAAAAGAAATTAACTTAGCCCAATCAAATTGTATAGAGTCTAGCCCACAAATCCCCAGCGGAGTCGCCAGTCTGTGGACCCCGAAAAAGAGTTAGGGCAGGCCCACGAGGGGTTTTAAAAGGGAAAGGAGTCGCGACCTTATTTTTTAAAGGAAACAAAGAAAACCCTAAAAAAACGGTTTTGTTTTAGGAAAACAAAAGATTGACTCCATATTTAAAAATGGTAAGGCAAATGATCTTTTGGAAACCAGAGAAATTAGGGATTCGGAGGCTAAGTTACGATATGGGAAGGTTCTAGGCAAAGCCTATAGGCACCCATATCGCCCTAAACGGTCTCTTAATTTAATTGGGCTAAATCAAAGTCTTAATCACACACAGATCAACAATTATCATCATGTGGACCCCGGAAAGTTAAGGCCCACGAGGGTTGAAAAGAAAATAGGGTTTGAAAAAGAAAAAGGGAGTCGCCACCTTATTTTTTAAAGGAAACAAGGAAAACCCTAAAAACCAATTTTGTTTTAACAAAACAAAAGAATGACTCCATGTTTAAAAAGGAAAGGCAAAAATAGTCTCTTGGAAACCAAAGAAATCGGGGATTCGGAGGCTAAGTTATGACATGGGAAGGTTCTAGGCATAGCCTATAGGCACCCATGTCACCCTTTCGGTCTCTTAGTTTATTTGGGCTAAGTTAAGATCTTACCATACAAAATTCAGCAAGCATATCACATCAAGAATTGCATGCATATCATATATCCATCCATAACAAACAAACAAAACAAAGAAAAAACAAAACAAAACTAGGATACTTAGATCCTAAGGCGGACTTGAACCTCAAAGCGCCTACGTACCATGTAGCAAAATACAGGGATCAAAGTCCACGTAGTTCGATGAGAATTAGGGTTAAATCCTAATATAAACCTATGGTAAAAACCCTAGGTTTCCTTATTTGAAAGATAGAAATCTGGTATTTAAACCAAGTTTGAAATAGAAATAACTTCCACAAGATGGAAACTTTGATAAAAAGGTAATTTATTTAATCAAGGAAACCTCTAATTATTACCATAGACTCATATTAGGAAATAACCCTAAGGAGGGAGAAGAGAGAAGATAAAGGAAGAAAAAGTGAATTAGGGCACTTTCAAACCCTACTTACCTTGTGCAATATCTCCGAGCAATAGCAAGGCTAAGCAATAACGACCTTATTTGCAATAAAGCGATTATCACCCTTGTTTGCACCCTTACACGTGCTCAAAACAAACCAAAAGAAGAAAATACAAATCTGGACAGAATAGTATAAGGGCCTAAAATCATCCACTAATCATGCATATAACACAAATAGTGAAATAACATAAACCCTAATGCAATCCCAGAAACATGACATGCATAAAAACCCTAAAATCAACTAGCATGAATGCAGAAAATCATCATAGCTATTCTATATGCAATACATATACAGCAACTATGAAGAAAAAGACAACAAAAAGCCTAAACTACTATACTATATGCAACAAACCTAAAACAAGGGCAAAAGAAATCCTAAACTCACACACATGCTTTAAACTATGTGAAACAGCCCTAAATCATGCAAAACTAAACATAAATGACATTCTAATCATATGTATTAACTAATGAAAGCATCAACACATGATAAAAATGCAAGCTTGAACATGAAATAATAGCTATTCAATGAAAAACCCTAAAAAAGACACTAGACACCCTAGAATCACAACTATGCATAAAATCACATGGAATAACATTATAACATGCATAACTCCTCAAGAATAACATTTTAGTCATGAATATTAACCAATAGAAGCATCAACACATGATAAAAATGCCAACTTGAACATGAAATAGAGCTATTCTAATTTCAGCACAATAGAAATCCTAAAATCCCAACTATGCATTAAACCACATGAAATAATCCAATTACATGCATAACTCATTATGAATAACATTTAAACCATGTATATTAACTATTAGAAGCATCAACACATGATAAAAATACTATCTTAAGCATGCAACAGAATTATTCTAAGTAAAACCTTAATTTCAGCATAAAGAGAAAAGAAGTATACCTATGGTGGATGTCTCCTTGCTGCTGTAGAGATTTCTTCTCCTCTTGAAACACTCTCCTTCAAGCCTCCACACAAACCCTAGCTCTCCTTTGGAACTCTCTCTCACTCTCTTTCTCCAGAAATTAGGTTAAACTACATAAAAATGGCTCTAGTTGCCTTAAAGTGGCTCCCCTAATGCTGAAGTATAAGGGGGTATTTATAGGGATTGAGTGGAATCAATCAATGGTTGGGATTAAAACCCTAAATATTAATCCAAGGGTCCTTAGAGACTCTCTTGGGGCTCAAGGCACTCAAATAGGGTTGAAAATATGATGGAAAGGCGGCTGGAGGCGGAAAAATACGTCAAAATAGGAAGGGAATCAAAAAACCCTAAAAAAATGGTGAAGTTCCTCGGCTGACCACCTAGGGCTGGGCGGCTAACCACCTGGCCTTGGGCGGCTGACCACCTGGGCTGGGCGGTTAGCCACCAAGCCCCAGATGGTCACCCGAGCGCGCCATCAGCAATTGCCTTATTTGAGCCATTTCGGCTTCCAAATGTGTTTCAGGGGTCAAATCAACTCCGATTTTGACGAAACGAAAGCCAAAACGACCGTGCTTCGATGAGGAATGTAATTTAAGACATTTTAGGGCAAAAATCCCTAGCCATGGCTGCATGGTTGGGTTTTACAAAGACGGCTAACCGCCATGCACCACCGTCGCTAAGCTTAGGTATGCACACAGGGTCGCACCGAATGCTTTCTAATTCAAAATTCAACCTTCCAAAACATCTTTGGGAATGAAATTAAGACTAATTAAAGTCAAATGGGTGGGAATTGAGTGAAAATCATGAGCCAATTTGAGCTAACCCGAAGTGGGTCTCTTAACCAACTTGAATCGTATTGAGCCATTTTAATCCCGAACCATCAATTCATCAAATTAAACCCATAAATACCTCAAATGCATTCTCATGAACTCCAATTGACAACTTGGAGATCATTTCAAGGTTAAATAGAAAGTTCGTGACCTAAAAGACGGTTATGCCCCTCAAGTCACAAAAGTTCTTATTAACCCTTAAGATCAACTCCAAATTGAACCAAAATTCATATCCAATGTCCTTGTGATTCTAGAAGGCTAATGCAAGTAACTAGACTCAAAAACAAAACAAAAACATGCATGGAATGACAAACCCTAGTAAGGTGGTGCAAAAATGGGGTGTGACACATCACAAGACAGCATGCATGTCATTCATTCATTCATCCATATAGTCAAGTAAATCAAAGAAAAACAGAAAAAAAGAAAGAGGGAAGAGAAAAACCTAGGATACTTAGTATCCTAGGGCGGACTTGAACCTCACGAAGAGCGCCTACGTACCATGTATGGAAATACATGGATCAAAGTCCACGTAGTTCGAAAGGGAATAGGGTTATAACCTAATCAAGGCCTATGGTAAACCCTAAGTTTCCTTTCAAGTAAAACATGGTAAGTTTCCAAAAACGAATGATTCTCAAAAGATCTTTAGTAAATATGAAATTTGATAAAGATGGAAACTTTGATTTAAAAGGTATTTTTTAATGAAAGGAAACTATAAGGATTGCCATGTTCCCCTATTAGGAAATAACCCTAGGGGGGAGAAAGGGAAAGTTTCAAGGAAAGGAAAGAAGGGTGAATTGGGGCACCCTCATACCCTATTTACCTTAAGCAAAAGCAACCTGTCAAAGTAACCACCCTATTGCATAGGGTAATTACCTTATGTGTAAGATTTCATCTCACAATAGCCAAAATAACCACCCCACATTGGTGGGGTAGTTGCACCTGTTGTACCTGTCAAAGCACCTGCAATTTCTATGCAAAACATACCAAAATACCAACCAACCAAGCTAGGTTCCAAATCAAGCCATTATCATGCTTAAACATAAGCTAATACATGGTCAAAACTCATCATTAAAAGCATTAAACAGATCTGGACAGAATTGAATTAAGGCTTAAAAATCAACCACAAGTCATGCAAACAACATGAATCATAAACTAACTAAAACCCTAACTCAACCCTACATGCAATGACATGCAAAAAACCCTAAAATCAATAATGTGAATGCTAGAAATATCATAGTTACCTAATATGGAACACATATGCAGCAACTATGAAGAAAAAACAGAGAAAATCCCTAAGCTATCATGCTATATGCAACTAAACCAACACAAGGATGATAAAAACCCTAGAATCACACTAGTGCATAAAATCCCATGAAATAACCCTAAATCATGCAAAACAGAATATGAACAGCATTCTAACCATGCATATTAATCAATAGAATGATCCACACATGATAAAGACATAGACTTTCACATGAAGTAAAGCTATTCTAAGCATAAATTCAATTTCAGCACTAAGGAAACCCTAGAATCCCAAACACACAGTAAATCACATGGAATAGCATCCTAGCATACTAAACAGCCCATAAATATCATCCTAAACATGCACACTAGCTAATAGAAACAACAAGACATGATAAAAACATAAGCTTTAATATACCAAGGAGTTATTTTATGCAGAAAACCAATTTCAGCACTAAGGAAACCCTAGAGTCCCAAACATGCAGTAAATCACATAGAATAGCATCCTAGCATACTAAGCAGCCCATGAATATCATCCTAAACATGCATACTAGCTAATAGAAACAACAAGACACGATAAAAACATACACTTTAACATGAAATCATCCTATTCTATGCAAAACCCTAACTTTAAAAGAGAGAAGAGGGGAAAAGAGAGTATACCTATGGTTGCTGCTGTAGAGAGTCTTCCTTCTCTTGTGTACTGCTGGGAATTCCTTCCTTCAAGCCTTCAAGCAATGCTCCAGCCCTCCTTCAAGTTTTCTCTCTCACTCTCTCACTCAAAATTTAGGTTAAACTACCCTAAGGATGGCTGTCATAACCTCCAAGTCTCATACATGCCTCACACTTCAGAAATTGCCTCCCCCATTGCTGAAGTATAAGGGGGTATTTATAGGGATTGAGGGAAAACCCTCAATGGTTGGGATTAAAACCCTAGGGATTGATCAAAGGGCTCTTAGAGGTTCCCTTGGGGCTCAAGTAGGTCAAATAGGGCTGAAATTAGGGTTAAATAGCGGCTGGAGGCGAGCAAATCCGAGGAAATAGGGAGGGAGCCGCGTCAAAGCTCAAAAAAGGAAAGTGGCTCGGGTGACCACCTGGGGTTAGGTGGCTAGCCGCCTGGGCCCAGGTGGCTAGCCGCCCAGGCCTGGGTGGTCACCCGAGGCTCTGTCAGCTTATGCCCATTTTTTACCCCTTTGACTTCCAAATGTGTTTCAGGGCTCAAATCAACTCCGATTTTGATGAAACGAAAGCCAAAACGACCGTGTTTCGAAGGGGAATGTAATTTGAGTCACTTGAGGGCAAGAAACCCTAGCCATGGCTGCATGGTTGGGTCCTACAAAGGTGGTTAACCGCTATGCCTCACCATCGCTTAGCTTAGGTATGCACATAGGGTCGCACCGAATGCTTTCTAATCCGAAATTCAACCTCCTTAAACACATTTGGGGATGAAATTAAGACCAATCAAGGTCAAATGAGTAGTCATAGAGTGAAAATCATGAACCAATTCGGGCTAACCCGAAGTAGGTCTCTTAGCCAACCTGAGCCTTGTTGAGCCATTCTAATCCCAAACCATCAATTCATCGAATTGAACTCATAAATACCTCAAATACAACCATATGAACTCCAATTGGCAACTTGGAGACCATTCCAAGGTCAAATGGAAAGTTTGTGACCAAAAAGACGATTATGCCCCTCAAGTCACAAAAGTTCTAATTAACCCTCAAGATCAACTCCAAATCGAACCAAAATTCATGCACACCATCCTTAGGACCCTAGAAACTCAATGCAAAAGACTAGACTCGAAAAAGAAACAAAAAGACACATGCAATGACAAACCCTAGCTAAGGTGGCAAAAATGGGGTGTAACAGAATGAATATGGAAAGGAGTTTCCATAAGTTCATTATTGAGTTGATATTTGTGATTGAGTATAAAGTAATTGAACTAGGGAATTGACAGACTTCCATGCCCTATTGGTTCAAATGGAGACACTGTAAAGATGGAAGGATGTAATTGTAACCTATAAACTATAACAGAAAGTTCTTTGTTAGAAATCTATTTACCTCATTAAGGACAACACCATGAGCCATATGCTAGGTGTTACTCATGGTTAGTAGAAGACCTAATTGATATAAGTGATTTATAATCAATTGGGGAATTGGAAGGAGTTCCAATTAGACCCTTAATGGAAAGAGTTCCATTGTGCACACCTTGTGCTATTCCTACTACTTGAAGATGTGAACCCAATGGGTTTGTGAACCACGGGTTTCGATGCAGGGACGAAGGAGAACCCTTCTTTTAAAAAGACTTGTAGAGATTTAAATCAATAAAAATCTGGTTTTTAAAAGGTTCACAAAAACATAACAAACAAGGATTTGCCACCTCATTTTTTAAAGAAAAAAGGAAAACCTTGAAAATAGTTTTAAAAGGAAACCTTTGAAAACAAACCACATGACTCCGATCAAGGAAAAGCAGGTCTTACAAAACAAGAGAGAATTCGGAGACTAAGTTACGATGTGGGAAGGTTCTAGGAAACATCCTATAGGCACCCACATCACCCCAAAATGGGTCTCTGAATTCATATGGGCTATTTCAATCACTTTCTAATTAGTTACCATGCATATGTAAAGAATCATCCATAAATAATCAACATTCATCCATGAACATCCATAAATCAATAAACATCCACAAAGCATGTAAACATCCATGAACAAATAGGAGAAATATGGAAAGCATGTAAAGAGATAGAGAATAAGAAATAGATCCATCCTACTCCTCTAGTAATCATGTGATGGATAAATAAATGAGTAAACATGGGTCTATCCTACTCCTCTAGCAAATATGTAATGGATAAATGATAAAGCATGGGTCCATCCTACTCTTCTAGCATATATGTGATGGACAAACGGATAAAAAAGAAAGAAAAAAGAAAACCTAGGATACTTAGTATCCTAGGGCGGACTTGAACATCAAATGAGCGCCTACATACCTTACACACAAAGATGTAAAGATCAAAGTCCACGTAGTTCGATTGAGAAGGGGTTACTCCCTTTACAACGAACTATAAACCCTAAGTTTCCAACTTAAGAAAGGTTTTAAAACTTAGGAGTTTCCAAAAATAGTTTGAGAAAAAGTAGGTATTTGGGAAAGAATAGAATTCTAACTCAAATAGACTTCTAAAGAGATTTGAATTCAAAAGAGAATAGAACTCCAAATAAAACAAAATTTTGAGAGAGTTGGAAACTTAGGACTTCTATCCAAAGTAAAGACAATAACCCGATGGGGAGAAGAGAACAATTCATACACAACTTACCATGAACCACTTACTATATGCAAATTATCCCGAAACATCGAGAAAACACCAATTAATCACCCCATGTATTCTATAGGGCAATTATCATGCTCAAATAAACCATATTCATGCTCAAATCATCATTAGGAGACCTAAATCAAATCTGGACAGAATACTAAACATGCATATAATGACCTAAAACTCATGCAAATAACAAAAATCAAAAGAAAAACACAAACCTAATATGCTCCTATATGCTCTAAACACCCTAACATGCATAAAACTATAAAAAAAACATGCTAAATATGAATTACCATGATGAAAATATCATATGACAATCCAAAACATGAAAATAAAATCTAACATGATGCGTTAGGTAAGTATTTTGTGTAAGAATGTGAAATAATCATCCTTACGGCGAGCTTTCTTAAGTAAAACTATCTGGAGATAATTTTACGTAGAAACCACTCCACATGAATGATTTCTTCGCATATCCTATGTAAAATATATACTTAAGAATGCAAAGAAACTTGCAGCGCAGTTATACACACTCCAGAAAACACCTATGCACAACCTCACCCTCTAAGGATGATAATTATCCTTGAAAAGAATAATCATCCATACATCTATGAAGATGAGGCTTACACAACAAGTGTCCTATACAAAAGATGCTTAAAATCATGCATATAATTGAACCATGAAGAGAAAACGGCCTAAACACGTCAACTAATTTTCTGTGCAAAACGTACCTCTATCCTTAAGAGAGAAACTATCCTAACAGCAAGCAATTCGTAATCCTATTCCACTAGCATGCTTTCACATCATATTTGAATCATATACACTCTAAAATATAGAGTACATATGATTCCTAAATCAATTCTAAGCCATAACTATGCAGAGAATGGAGTAAAAGAAGAAGGAATCGTAAAAAGATGCAAAGGAGACTTACAACAAAGCAAGGTCTTCACTGCGTTCTTCCTTCTCTTTGGCTTGGTTCCCTTCTAGTTCTTCTTTGAAATTGTAGTAGAAAGCCTTCTCCAAGTGATATGGGTGAGTCCTAACTCGTTCTCCCTCTCTCTCTTATGAATATGAAGTGTCAAAAGTCCAAAAGTCCAGCAAAAGTCCCTTATGCTGATGAATGAGCCTCTATTTATAACCAACCAACTATATGAACCAATGGTTGAGATTAATTCACCATAAACTCAATCTAGGGCTGTAATTAAATCCCATGGATGTTAAACAACTCAAAACCACCTCCCAATAGGCTTAGAAGTCCTTTAGAAGGCTGAAATTTGGAGTAATAGAGTCCCATTCCGTCAAAACTTCAAAGAGAGACAAATCAGGACGGAGGGCTCGGGTGACCGGTTGGGTGAACTGGTCACCCGAGAACGAACTCAAGTTTCCTCGGTTTTTGAAATTCTAGCCCGGTTTGGACTCCTAACTTCAAACGGACTTAAATTCTTCATTTTTAACTATGATTTAAGTGATTCAAAAGCCAAAATTTCAAGGATTCAATGTAAAATAAGCCTAGAATATTCTCGAACAAAAAATCCTTGACCACAGTCAGGTGATTGGGTTTTCATGAAGCGATTACCCGAAAAAATGTCAATTAACCGTAGGGTAATGTGGTGGACCAATCCAAAACCTATCAATAAATTAAATTGGCACTTCAATTAGACTCATTTCATTATTCTAAGGTCAATGGAACACTCTAGAACAAATTTGGAGGTCAATTGGAAAATATACGAAGTAAAAGACGAAATTGCCCTTCAAGTCGCAAAAGTTCTAATTAACTATCCAAATCTATCTGGGATTAAACCAAATTTGACACACATATCCAAAATGATCCTAGAAACTGAATGCAAGTGATGGGACTCAACCAAGAGACAAAAATATGCATGCAATGATGACCTATTCTCCTAAGGCTTAAAAGGGCAAAAGTGTCCTTTAATGCTTAGGGACTCTTAAATGCTTCTAAACCTAACCAAATGATATCATGAACTCATGGGGGTGAAAATGGGGTGTCTATAGATGCCCCTCATTGGTGGAGTTTGCCTCGCAAGCGACACCAATGTTAGAAAAGACAGCCCATTTTCACAAGAAAAGGGTATGGAACCAAAGCTTGAACTTCAACAGTGACTACTGGGGATGTTCATGACTGCTATAATGTACACTTGTACAAAATAGGAGAGTTGTGTGTGACTATGAAAGTCCTTTAAACACACGGTACTCTCATATGCCTATTCTTTCTAATAGGGGAACATATGCTTCTATAATGTACGCTCATTCTTTATAATGAGGACACGCACAAGATAGGAGGCGTGTGTGACCACAAGGATCATTTAAAACACACTATACTCTCATATGCCTATTCTTTCTAATAGGGAAACATATGCTTCCATAATGTACGTTCATTCTTTCTAATGAGGACACACACAAGATAGGGGGTTGTGTGTGACTATGAAAGTTATTTAAACACATGGTACTTTTATATGCCTATTCTTTCTAATAGGGGAACATATGCTTCTGTAATGTACGTTCATTCTTTATAATGAGGACACGCACAAGATAGGAGGCTGTGTGTGACTACAAGAGTCATTTAAACGCACTATGCTTACTAAACAAAATCATGAAACTTTAATCTTAACAACTTTGTTAAAATTAAGTGAGGGCAACCAATTCATTATGCTATAATTTCCTCAAGAAATAAATAGCAATGCAAAGCAATTCATGTATGTGACTCAAAAAGTCAGTTAAATATGCTTCCACAACCACTTCTATTTAAGCAATGACAAGCTTTATTTTAACAATCTTTGTTAAAATTAAGCAAAGCAAATATTCCAATTGTGCTATAATTCCCTCAAGAAATTAATAGCAATGCAAAACAATCCATGTATGTGACTCAAAGAGTCATTTAAACATACTTTCAAAACCTATTCCAATCGAGCAATCTTAGGCTTTATTCTAACAATCTTTGTTAAAATTAAGCAAAGCACACATTATAATTATGCTATAATTTCCTCAAGAAATTAATAACAATGTCAATTCATCATAAAGAATCAAGACATAACAATTTCATGATCCTTACAAAGCATCCCAAGCATTCAAAAACTCATCATCCAATCAACAAAGCTTTATTTTAACCCGAGGATTAGAAATAAGCAAGAACATTCAATCAATTCCAATGTGCTATAATTTCCTCAAGAAATAAATAGCAATAGCAATTCAACCACAAGAAATCAAGGAATATAAAATTCCACGGTTCTAAACAAATATCATAAGCATCATCCTTCCATTATCCAAAGATAAAGCCCTTTAACAAAGCAAATGTCAAAGCGGGCTTGCAAATATCACCATAAGTCAACTAATGATTCAATTAGTGACTAATCACTCATTATTTTATGTATTTCAAATCTTTCACATCAGGATCTAGGCTTTTCAGGAGAGATTTCATCAAAAAATCAAGCGAAAAGGGGCCCGGTTAAGCAAAATTGTGCAAAAATTGCACAAAACGAGAATGTGCATTGGGGGATCGGTTGGTGAACCGGCTAGACCGATTGGGGCCAACCGGTCACCCGAGAGTGATTTTTCTAATGCATTTTTGTGGTGTTTTGGATATAAAGCCTTGCACCTTCCTCATTTGTTCATCCTCCTTTTGCTTGTTTTTGAGAGCTTCTTTCTCTAGAAACCCAAAAACCAACATTCCCAACATTCAAAAACCAAAATTTTGGCATTAAACTTGAATCATTGTGGTGATTTAACACCAACAACATCACTTTCAAGGAATCAAAACAACCTTTGATTCATCAAATCAACCTTCCCAACTTACTTTTTTCAAATCAAACCCATTTTCTCAAGAACACCCAATCATGAGTAATTCTTCAACAAACAAATACTCCAATGCCAAGTACCCACATCACTTCCTCAAGAAGACATACAGAGCACCTCACTATGAAGATCAACCGGATAGTTTGCTCTTGGAACCCAACAATCATCTTTCCTACATCCATTCCATGAATAAGGTAAGATAATTCCCAACTTCTTCAAGTTCATCTTTATTCTTTCATTTCATTGTTTCTTTTCAAATATTTGCTATTCTTATGAATGGAATGCATTGAGTTCTTGCTATTTTGACAACTTTTGGGAGTTTTCCATGTACAAAGACCTCATTTTCCAACATAGGCATAACTATACCCATCAAGTGTTTGATAAAATTCCCAAGAGAATAAAATCTTTCTTTTTGCTTTCAAATAGTCAAGATGATCAAAAGTGAACTCAAGAGCATTCTCTAGAATACTAACTCATGAATTTTGAAGTTCTTTTCTTTACAAAAAACCTTGTAGGCATAACTATGCCCACCAAGTGTTTGATAAAATTCCCAAGAGAATAAAATCGTTCTTTTTGCTTTCAAATGCCAAAAGTTCTTGAACAAACTATCAAAGGTATTCTCCAAGAGGTTTACCCATGAATTTAGAAACACTTTTCTTTACAAAAATCATGTGGGCATAACCATGCCTACCAAGTGTTTGATAAAATTCTCAAGAGAATAAAATCATTCTTTTTTCTTTCAAATGCTGAAAGTTTTTAAACAAAACATCAAAGATATTCTTGAGGAGGTTTACCCATGAGTTTAAAAACACTTTTCTTTACAAAAATCATGTGGGAATAGCTATGCCCATCAAGTGTTTGATAAAATTCTCCAGAGAATAAAATCATTCTTTTTTCTTTTCAAATGCTCAAAGTTCTTAAACAAAACATCAAAGGTATTCTCTAAGAGGTTTACCCATGAGTTTAAAACACTTTTCTTTATAAAAATCATGTAGGCATGACCATGTTGACAAGGTGTTTGATAAAATTCTCAAGAGAATAAAATCATTCTTTTTTCTTTTCAAATGCTTTAACTAATCAAAGGAAAACTCATGGGTATTCTCTTGAATGTTAACCTTTGATTTTTGAAATACGTTTTCTTTTGCAAAGAACTTTCTTTTCACATGTATAAACTTTTGAAAACTTGAAAAACCATGAATTTAAGCATTCTTGAGTTATTCATTAAGTATAGCAAATACTTAAAATAACAATTTCCATGATTTCCTTCATTCTTTGTAGCCAAATTTTGAGGACAGAATGAGACACGCCCTTGGAGGAGTTATAGAATGGTGGTGCAAAATGGCCACATGGCAACCCGAAGCCCAAAAGATTATAATCAATGCGGGTTTTGGAGACTTCTTGAATGCTTTATGGGTGGAGCAGAGGGATAGACAAGCGTTGCTGGCCCTTACTGAGTTGTGGTGGGACACCACTAACACTTTTCACTTCAGTTTTGGGGAAATGACTCTTATCCCAACAGACTTCATTGTTATTACAGGACTTCGCCTAGGTGGGCGGAGATTATCTTATTATGAGAATGCCCATGGGGATCCCCATTATCTCTTGGAACAACTTGGAACCATGGTACCAGTTCAAAGGGGTGGGGTGCGCCACTTGGTTAAAGACTAACTTCTGTGATCAGAGAGAAGAAGACGATGCCGACCCACCTTGTCTTGCCCGAGCTTTCATGCTATACATATTGTCTAGTATATTCTTTGCTAGCTCTGGCGATGTTGCTCCTTTAAGGCACCTTGCTTGCATGGAGGATGTTTGGGAGATGGGCGACTATAACTGTGGTAGTGCTGCCCTTGCTGTATTATATAGGTCCATGAGTGACAGATCACGTGGAGTAAGCACAAACCACTGTGGGATGTCCTTCATCTGGGTAAATCCACTTACAAGTTTCTTTTCAAAAATATTTGCAATGAGTGCACATCATCATTTTCCTTTGAAATTCGTTTTCTTTTGGAAAACAGATTTGGTACTATGAGTACTTGGGGTTTGAACGTCTCGCTCTCATTGACAATGATCCCTCATGGCCCGTTATGTCCAATTATCACATCGACAATAGGTGTGATTCGGTGGACAATAAACATGATTATGCCCAAGCTAGGGCATTCCTGGCTTGTATTACTGTTGACAAGGTAATCTATAAGACTTTTATCTTTTGAATTCCATCTTTTTTCAATTCTTTCTCTTAACACCAATTCATGGATTAGGTGGACTGGGACCCATGGGCACAGTGGAAATATGCCCTTGAAGAGCAATGTCACAGGTGTGTTGATATGACAGAAAAATGAATCCTCCTAGAAAGTCCTATGGGTCGCTACTGGTACCTTGGGGAGAGAGTTTGGCGCCAAGTAAAAGGCAATATTGGTGCGGCTGTGGTTCCTATGGCACCACCTGAAAACATGAGACATGCCAACTCCTTGCAGGGGTGCTAATTGATCAAAGCTATAAAAGGCAAGGAGGCGAGTGACTTCATAGTTCCGAATGGGGACTACGAGAGTTTCTATAGGGGGTATTTGATGCTTCCTAGTTGAGTATGTGCGACTCTTTTCAGGGACAGCAAGCTCGTGGTCACCATTCCATGGTGGGTTCAACCTCAGGTGTGTCAGGGGTGCATATAGATAGTGATGATGAAGGCGCTGTTGGGAATCGAACAAGAGGGAAAAATAAAAGTGCGGAATATAAAAATTTTTCCTACGATTCCCAGTCCCATGAATCTAACTATGCATAACACAAAATCAAACCTTAACTACGAAGAGGGTTAGAACACTTACATAATTTTTGTCTTCTCCGTTTTGCTCCAAGCTTCGATTCTGGACAGCAGTGAATGAGCAGCCCAAGTGTGCTGCCTCCAACGGTATCCACACCTAGCTAGAGCTTCAAGTCCTTTCCTCCTTTTCCTTGTTGTTGCTAGTGTAGGAGAAGAGAAGAGAAAGAGAGAGGGAGGCTGGAAATTCTGGCCAGCCCTTGGGGAGCCTCCAAAGTATGATGTCATCACATCATTGTGTGGCTTATATATCCACACTATAGGGCCGCCCATGAGGGGGATTTCTAACCCTAAAAGGTTTTGTGTAATTACTCTTAATTACACAATAACCCCTCTAGTTTATATCAAATACAAACTAAGCCTTTAAGAACTTTTCTTTTATTCACTTATGCCCTTTCTCTCATAGACCTTAAAGCTCTTCTTGCATGATTAGTGTGTGACCCATTGGGTTCACATCATTAAGTAGTAGGAATAGCACGAGGTGTGCATAATAGAACTCTTTCCATTTAGGGTCTAATTGAAACTCCTTCCAATTCCCTAATTGATTATAACTCACTTATATCAATTAGGGCTTCTACTAACCATGAGTAACACCTAGCATATGGCTCATGGTGTGGTCCTTAATGAGGTGAATAGTCATTTACAAAGAACCCTTCTATTATAGTTTATAGGTAACAATTGCATCCTTCCTTCAACACAATGTCTCTAATTGAACTAATAGGACATGGAAGTCTGTCAAGTCCCTAGTTCAATTACTTTATACTCATTCATAGATATCAACTCATTGATGAACTCATGAAACTCTTTTCATATTCATCCTACCATGGCCATAGATTTAATGAGTTATATTATGAATGCTATATGAGACATTCTCTCTCTTTTTCCTGAGAGTGATGGATCCCTTGTTGATCACTCACATGCCTTCATACACATAGCAATAGGGCCAATGAACACCTTTGTAAACCCCTGAATAGGATTTGCACTTAGTGTTATCAAATTTCTAAAGCTACATGCATAAGACAACTATGGTGTCTCAGGTCTAAGGATTACTTGTACCACTATAATAATGAGAAACTAATTGACAGGCAGGATAAAACTCCATTCAGTTTATCTTATATCTTTGGTCACATTCAGTGTACCTATTCTCGTAATAGGCACCCACTTGTTGGTTGTAGTGTCTCCACACAAATAGCTTGAGACTAGCTATCCTCCTATAGAGTCAACCTAACAAGTGCTAGTCCTATGGTTCATTATTGTCCATCATAGTGAACCTTCAACTAGGAATGCTTTAGGAGTTTAGTACAGAGATATATCTACAATCTCAAAATTACAACTCTTTGTAATTCCATATTCTCAACTCTAACTCTATGGACATATTATGTAAATATAAATGATGCATATAAACATAATAGAATAAGCCCTATTATTAAATCAATAATAAATGTGACATACACAAATGAAATCAAATGATTGTTCCTAATCCCTAAACAATCATCTCTATGATTGGCTCTAGGGCATAATCCTAACAATCTCCCACTTGCACTAAAGCCAATCGACCATGTATCGCATACCTATCTTCTCAAGATGTTGGTCTTAGACATAACCAATTATGTTTTAAAGCTTTAGTCAGTAGGTCTACAAAAACTTATGTAGATAATATCTTCTGTAATGTATCTATTACCTCTTCGAATGATTCCTCTAATCACTTGGAATTGTCGCTCTATGTGTTTGGACTTTTGATGAGACCGTGATTCCTATACTTGAGCTATAGACCCATTGTTGTCACAAAACAAGGTGTGGGCAACTCAATGGAAGGAACAACTCCAAGTTCTAAATGAACTTATAGATCCAAACAGTCTCCTAGACAATGTGACAATTAATTCACCCTTAATAATGGAATCCACTGTATCTTTCATACAGTTCTTCCATTAAGTATTTCACCAACTAAAGTGAATATAAAATATACCCCATATGGATTATATCTAAATCCATATACCCATCTACTATGAGTTTACAATTTGCATATACAATCCAATATTCCAAATTTGAATTGATTGATAACTATTTGTAACAATTACAACATAATAGATATCAGGTTCAATACATAGTGTAGAATAAGGCTTCTTAACACTTTAAGAACCTTACTTGTGTTATCCTAGGGCACATGCCCTTGAATAATGAATTCTTATCTGAAGTAAATCAGACGTCCCTTAGAATTCTCCATGTTAAACTCCCTCAACATTTCAACTATGTTTGATGATTTGGAGATACCTAGCAATCTATATGATCTATCTCTATAGATCTTATTAGATGCTTCTGCCAAATCTTTCATGAATTAGTTTTTCTCCAAAAACTAAAACTTTACATTAGATGACATTCATATATCATTCATAATGATTATGATGTCATCTATACTTAGGATAAAGAAAAACGATCGCACTCCTACTAACCTTTTATACACTCATGATCCATCTATACAATGAGAGAAATCAAACAATTTGATTACTTCAACTTTATAGA
This sequence comes from Liquidambar formosana, assembly GCA_039720395.1. NCBI lineage: Eukaryota > Viridiplantae > Streptophyta > Magnoliopsida > Saxifragales > Altingiaceae > Liquidambar > Liquidambar formosana. The sequence continues at coordinate 28,436,000 of CM077835.1, forward strand.
TGTTCTAATTATGAGAACCTTGTAGTCTATTAATAGACTTCTATAACTTACACACTTTTATGGTTTTTCACCATTTGATATAACATCCTTATATCCTTTTTGACATATCTCATATTCAAAATGTGTGTTTATAGATAACAAGATCCAAATGGATTTCAGCATAACTATTATCAAACAAGTTTCTTTATAGACAACTTTTTGCCTATGTTGAAAACATTCTTAAATAGCCAAGCCTTTTAGGTCTCTACCTATCCATATTGGATTTAATGACTCTTAGTCATTTCTCGAGTTGATGTGAAACATCATCTAGTCATAATCAATAGGATTATCTTGGTGATCTTTATCACCAAAGAACAATTCTTTCACATTCTAATAGAGATACAATATCTCTCTTATGTTAAGAAATATCCAATTTGATCTATGAAAAGATTGTAGTGTAGTTAAGGGTTTTGTCTTAACAGAGACAAGGGTTGGATCTTTGTTCGTTTGTTGCTTTACAGACAATTCTATAAATTCTATCTACTTTTGCATCTTTCTTGAATGAACTCTTTCTCAAGAAAATCCAGCAAACATCCTAATGGACAACTTTTGTTCATTAAGGTAATAGAAATACTATCCCAACCACTTTTGGGATATACCACAATTTAACACTTACTTGACCTTATTTCCAGATTGTCTACATTATGTTTCCAGACAAACGTAGCACAAGCCCAAGCCTTAACTTCTTTAAGTTGGGTTTCTTCCCATATCATATCTGATATAATTGGGACAAAACTGGAGTGAACCCTAAATTATCAATATGTAGCAATTTTAAGGTATATCCTAGATGGATACATTAGTAAAACTCATCATGGATTAAACCATATCTTAATAGGGTTCAATTCGTTCTCTTAGATTCACCATTGAGCTATGGTATTCTAAGATGAGTCTACTGTAATTGAATGCATGCTTTACATGACTATATACATCACAATGCATTAGTCAAATTATAAATGTAACTCTTTCACTTCACCAAGTAAAAGATGGGTTTGGTCATCTCATAACCAAGTCATAATCGTTACATTTAAATGAGAGTCTCTACATCTCTTGTATTCTCAGAATACGTTGCATTCGCTCTAATTAGTCATTTAAATTCAGAAATCAAATTTCTAGAATGTCTTAAATGACCTAGTTAAGAAATAAGTTTCCAAAATTAATCTAGCAACTCTTGCTCTATTAAAATTTTTAAAGGTAACTTATTATCTACTTAACTTTCTGCTTCGATTTAGATTACACTAGAATCCAAAAACCAAGAAGCAGAACTAATCAATAATTTAGTTTAGAGCATGAACCAAAACTTCAAAAGTTTGGTTCTTCTAGGAAGACTAATACTTTATCAAGTTCCCTTTACAATACCTTATGTTTAGTACAAAATAATTATATTTCTTTGTCTTTGACTTTTCAAGATTTGATTTCCTCTATGCTTTCATTTTAAATCACATCTAGCTTCTCAAGCTATTCTATGTGATTAATCATTTTTCAAAAGAATGATTATTAATAAACAACTTTTATTACATCCTAGTCTAGAAGAAGTCCTTTATAAGTACTATACTTTATAGTATTATTTTACTCACCATACAACCTTTGTATGTGATATAGGACATCAAAGGCATTTGCATTGACTAATTTTGCTTCTGAAGCTCATTAGTCATTAATACTATCATATAGCATGGCAACAAGATGCCAATTGCGCATAGTGTCTTTTTCTTCTTAGGATGTTTTATGGAGGGCCTTTAATAAAAGGCCTAATAGCATATAAACAATCTTTTGAAATTGAGAACAATTCTCAATTTCCTAAGTCAATCAAAGAAATCGGGTTTAGTCAAACTATCAATATCCTATATATTAGGAAATAGGGGTTTTGAGGTGAGTAATTAGGTAATCTACATAAACAAAGAATTAGATTTCATTTTTATCCATAATGATTGGGTCTTTAATCATATGGTACCTCCCACTATTTTATCAAATTCCATACACCTTCTAATGGAATTCGGGAATCTCATTCCTAATGGGGATTGGGGTCCCACTGTGACCTAGAAGCCTCACATGTTAGTTTCTTGGCTTCTAACCCACAATAAGAAGACAACTCTTTGTCTATTGCTTCATAAGCAAATTCCAATCGTTTTGCCTCTAGGGAACATACACCTCACATGTTAGTTTCTTGGAATACTTCCCTAGTTAAGTTAAACCCATCATTCACACAGGTATGTTTCGCCAAATATATACCTCACATGTTAGTTTCTTGGTATATACCAGTTTAGGCACCCCATGATATCTCATATGTGATAGTTTCAAGTAATGTCTTTAACATGGGTAGCTCCTACATGTCTGCAGCCAGGTACGCACATTAAGGGACGTTAGATGATCCTATAATGATGGAAGCCAATGAAGAATTCATTCCCCAATGACTTCTCCATTTTCAACTTAATATTAAATAAGAGGGGTTTTAAAGGGTCTCATCAAATTAACATGCATCCTATGTATCAAAATTTAAACATATAAATTATGCTATTGATAATCATACATCTTATGCTATTATAAATCATACATCGCATGCTATTATATATCAACATATATAAAGTACCATATTTTGATATTAGTCCCTAAGTGAATAGGTAACATATACCAAACTATGGTATTGGAGCTAATACAATTATCTCATAAATAAAAGCTCCCACTATGATGATTATGGACTTTGAGAGGATTCAATCCAAGCCAATAGATTGAATCCAAGGTCTAAGGTGGGTGTAGGTGATCGTAAAATAAACCATTCGTAACATGCATGCTTTCTTGAAAAACTTCTCTAAGCTTTCAAGTCCTTCAATCTGCTCCCTTGACTTGATGGTCTCCACCATTGGCTTGTTGGACTCCACCATTGGCTTGTTGGGCTCCATCATACTCCTTTGGGTCCACCATGCTCCTTAGTGCGCACTCAATTACATAAAATTTACATAATATATAGAAAGGGATACATAAGGGGAATGTGGGGTACATAAGAGAATGATAGAGAGAGAGGGAAGGTGGCATGCAAGCCCCAAATAATAAATTACATCACCATAATAAAATTACAACTCTTGAAAAATTATTACAACCCATTCATAAAACGGCCAATCACAATTGGTGTAAGGGGTATAGTCCATAATCATCATCCAAACACATACATACAATCTCATTGCATAATGTAAAGAAAAACTGTAAGCATTAAAACATTTGGGCATTATGGTAATTCTCTTGAATGATTTACATTAATCTCATTAATGCATCCTAATCTTATTAGGTTTAAACAAAAATATCTAGAATTAAATAAAGTCTTAACATTTAAGACCTTTAGTTTCAATTAATCAAATTAATAGAAACATATAAAGTTTCCTAAAATAACTCTAATATCCAATATTAGGGTTTCCATATTTAAACAAAACAATTTCATTTAATTAAGAATTTTCAGATTTTAATTTAATCCCCAATTGTATTTTAAACCATTTAAAACATTATAAAATTAATCAATATTAATTAAATAATTAACATGGGAATTAAATAAAATCAATTAAATGATGAATTAGTGTATTAGGGTTTCCTAAAACCCTAAACCCTAAATGCATAACCCTAAACCCTAAATGCAAGCCCTAATCATTAAAACCCTAGGTTCATACGGTATTTAATAAAAGGGATTAGGGTTTAATTAATGCCAAATAGGGTATTTATTACCCTTAATTAATTACACTAATTAGGGTTATCAAAACCCTAACCCTAGACATCATTAATGGTATTAATTATGCCCTAACAATTAATAACCATGATTGGTCATTTAATGACCAATCATTAACTCTTAATTAAGGCAATTTATATTCCAATTAGGGTTTTAATTAATGCCATAATGAAATTAGGGTTTCATCCTTAACTCTATGCAGCCGTCATTACCAGGGGGCTGCCTGAGCTTGGCTAGGCTGCCATGGCCACCAACAGCTGTGGGAGGCCATGGCCAGCCAAGGGAGAGGACTACAGGGGTGTGGGACAAGCCCTTGGACATGTGAGAAGTAGTGGAAGTGGCTGCCATCATCAAGAACAATTAGGGTTTCCAAAACCCATTGCTGGAGCCATTGTTGCAGACCTTCAAGGTCACAATAGCTTCTAAAACCTTATCAATTCGACTCCTCCATTGAAACCAGCTTTTGTATCATGTCCCTACATGAAATACTAAGCTAATAGAAGAGGTTTGGATGATCAAATCATCACCAATTGTTCTAAACAATTAAAACAACAGTAGGCTGCCCAGAATTTGACAGCATACTGTCCATGGTCAGAAATTGATTTAAAACCCAGCAAGATGATTAACTCAGGCTACCAAACGAATTTTCCCAGTATCCTACATGTCTTAGGAAACTAATGCAATTGGTTTCATGCAATTTGGAGTTCCCTAACTCAAGTTCTAATCAAAACTCCATTGGTGACTTTTCTGCAGAGAAAATCTGCTATGCTGTTCATGAAAAATTTTCAAACTTTTTGAATCTTTTTCCATCAAAACCTTTTTGAAACTTAAAGAAAATCATATACACATGATATATAATGATCCTACAATGATTTTCCATCATAAATACAGCAGCTTTAATTAGAATTAATTGCAAGAACCTTAGGGTTCCAAAACCCAGATTCAACCTCCATGGTGTTCTTCTCCTTCTTCCTTCTGTTCTAGCATCTTAATCCAATTATGATGCATCTAAATGCTTGGGAACCTTTCCCTACCATGTCTAGAACATAACCCAAGTGGTGGCAACCATTGCCATGCCTTTGATCTCCATCAATAACTCAAAGTTGTGGCTATTGCATCATTCCCGAGCAAAACTGTCTTTCCAGACAGCCTGTAGTAAAAAATTCATAACTTTCACTACAGAACTCGGATTGGCGCACCGTTTGTTGGGTTGGAAAGCTGATTCGAAGAGCTTTCTAACCATATATGGCTCGAAAATTTTGGAGAAGAACTCTGAATTCGGCATGCAAAACAAGATGACGGTTTTTCATGGCTACCATGAAAACTGTTCATAACAGTTTTATAAAACCCTAGTTTCCATATTCTTCTTCTCCAAACTCAAACCCTATGCAACCTATTGCATCCATGGCTACAGTTAACCATCAATTAGAAGAGGAGTAGAAGAGAATTGACCTAGGGTTCCAAACCCTAGGTTCAGCCATGGAGGAAAACAAATTATGTAGAAAAGTTTCCAGATTTTTAAATCATTCAACTTCACCATAATTACCAGCCCATATGTATTTTGTATTATGCATAATCATGGCTCTGATACCACTGTTGGGAATTGAACAAGAGGGAAAAATAGAAGTGAGGAATATAAAAATTTTTCCTACGATTCCCAATCCCATGAATCTAACTATGCATAACACAAAATCAAACCCTAACTACGAAGAGGGTTAGAACACTTGCATAATTTTTGTCTTCTCCGTTTTGCTCCAAGCTTCGACTCTGGACAGCAGTGAATGAGCAGCCCAGGTGTGCTGCCTCCAACGGTATCCACACCTAGCTAGAGCTTCAAGTCCTTTCCTCCTTTTCCTTGTTGCTAGTGTAGGAGAAGAGAGGAGAAAGAGAGAGGGAGGCTAGAAATTCTGGCCAGCCCTTGGGGAGCCTCCAAAGTATGATGTCATCACATCATTGTGTGGCTTATATATCCACACTATAGGGCCGCCCATGAGGGGGATTTCTAACCCTAAAAGGTTTTGTGTAATTACTCTTAATTACACAATAACCCCTCTAGTTTATATCAAATACAAACTAAGCCTTTAAGAACTTTTCTTTTATTCACTTATGCCCTTTCTCTCATAGACCTTAAAGCTCTTCTTGCATGATTAGTGTGTGACCCATTGGGTTCACATCATTAAGTAGTAGGAATAGCACGAGGTGTGCACAATAGAACTCTTTCCATTTAGGGTCTAATTGGAACTCCTTCCAATTCCCTAATTGATTATAACTCACTTATATCAATTAGGGCTTCTACTAACCATGAGTAACACCTAGCATATGGCTCATGGTGTGGTCCTTAATGAGGTGAATAGTCATTTACAAAGAACCCTTCTGTTATAGTTTATAGGTTACAATTGCATCCTTTCTTCAACACAATGTCTCCAATTGAACTAATAGGACATGGAAGTCTGTCAAGTCCCTAGTTCAATTACTTTATACTCATTCATAAATATCAACTCATTGATGAACTCGTGAAACTCTTTTCATATTCATCCTACCATGGCCATGGATTTAATGAGTTATATTATGAATGCTATATGAGACATTCTCTCTCTTTTTCCTGAGAGTGATGGATCCCTTGTTGATCACTCACATGCCTTCATACACATAGCAATAGGGCCAATGAACACCTTTGCAAACCCCTGAATAGGATTTGCACTTAGTGTTATCAAACTTCTAAAGCTACATGCATAAGACAACTATGGTGTCTCAGGTCTAAGGATTACTTGTACCACTATAACAATGAGAAACTGATTGACAGGCAGGATAAAACTCCATTCAGTTTATCTCATATCTTTGGTCACATTCAGTGTACCTATTCTCGTAATAGGCACCCACTTGTTGGTTGTAGTGTCTCCACACAAATAGCTTGAGACTAGCTGTCCTCCTATAGAGTCAACCTAACAAGTGCTAGTCCTATGGTTCATTATTGTCCATCATAGTGAACCTTCAACTAGGAATGCTTTAGGAGTTTAATACAGAGATATATCTACAGTCTCAAAATTACAACTCTTTGTAATTCCATATTCTCAACTCTAACTCCATAGACATATTATGTAAATATAAATGATGCATATAAACATAATAGAATAAGCCCTTTTATTAAATCAATAATAAATGTGGCATACACAAATGAAATCAAATGATTGTTCCTAATCCCTAAACAATCATCTCTATGATTGGCTCTAAGGCATAATCCTAACAGGCGCGTATAGGGACACACTGCCCCCTTTACTGCGGCTAAAGTGGTCCATTGATTTATGCCAAGGAGGCGACATTGTGTCCACAAACATAGCACCTCCCGTGATGGACGAGGTTCTACAAATAGATCCTCGATATGAGACACTTCTTACCCAATTTCTCTTCACAGACACCCGCCGGGTATACACAAGAATGGATCAATCTCAATGCCAGCTTAAAAAGGGACATGATGAGGATGAGCCTAAGCCTATCAAGGCAAGAGGTATATAGAGCGGGCGAACACTCACACCTAGTAAGAATAGATCAAATCAAAACTTTTGAAAATTCTTGGTTTTTTCCTTGAAAAGTAGTACTCAAATCATTTATTTTCTTGGAAACTTGTAGATTGATTCCTTCCCTTAGTACAACCCCACTGCAGCTCCACAACCTCCTCCACCAACAGAAGAAGCAAGGCCAAGCAAGCGAAGGAAACTACCAAGGAAGCGTTGAAGAAACTTATTTTAAGTTTAAGAAACTCAATTTAAGCATCTAGAAACTCTTAACTTGTGAAAACCTTGTATTAAGCCTATGTGGGCATTTATGTTAACTTTTAAGTTTTTGCTTTCAAAACCAAGTTCATGCATTCCCCATCTTTGAATTATGATATCTATCTCTTGTTGTTTGAATTTCATGACTCTTGACACAAATTTGAGTCAATTTGGGCTCAAAATGGTCAAAATTGGCCTTCCGGAGCATACGGGGGTCGATGGTGGTCAAAACAAGGAAACGGGGAGAACGGTCTCGGGTGACCGGTTGGGCCCAACCGGTCTCCCGAGCGGTTTCGCTGTTACGCGTTTTTTGCGACTTTTCTTTCGCTTTTTCGAATTCTAAGCCTTCTAGGACTCGAATTTGAGCCTAAAAGCCTATAAAAACACCCCCCACATGTTCATAAACCATTATTATTCATTCAACATCAAATCATGGAGACTTTTGATAGCTTTTTGACACTTTGCTTCAGCAATATGAGTAAGAAAGACAAAATGGTCTTCAAGAGTTATGGTTTGGATGCGCTTTATTCCCTTGCTAAAGTCAAGGTAAATTAGACCATGCTCTATGCTTCTACATACTTTTGGGATCCCGTGCTTCGTGTTTTCCGTTTCCATCGCAATAAAATTTGCTCCACCCATGAGGAATTTTGCACGCTGTTCGGATTGCAACCGTCAAGACCTTTCATCCTTCCATACCTTCGACAAGGTTATGTATCTTCTTTTGCTTCTCTTCTGGAAATCTCTACCCACGATGCTATGGCCTTTATAAAAGATAACATGGTAGATTTAAACAAGCTAGCAACGTCTTTTCTGCTTCTTAGGAGGTCATGTGGGCTACCTTTGTCTCGATCGCGTTAGCACGCCTTAGCTTTCTGCTTGATTGGGAGGTTCCTCATCACCAGTGGTACATTGTTTGTCCCAATTGAAATTTGTGAGCTTGTTATCCCTCTTTCCAAGTCTCAAAACATAATTCCAATGGTTCTAGTAGAAACTCTCAACGGGCTAGACAAAGTACAAGATCGGCTTGAAGCGAACTTTGAGGGCAGCCCCTTCTTTCTTTATATGTGGTTGCTAGAGAAGTTAAACCTCTTACCACCTCCTTGTGTTGCAAATTATGGGCCTCAACACTTCCGTCTGCGTGTACCTGAATTCCCTCCAGATGCTTCTTCTGACGAATAGCTTAGCATGCTGTACCACACCTCGTGGTAATCTATCTGTTGGCACGTGCCTCATTGGAAGTGCGACGAAAAGGTGCTCCTGCGAACTGTGGGTTGTACACTTGTCAAGCTAATGGGTTTAAAAGCGACTTCTTTCCACTGGCCATCTCGGATCCTTTGACAATTTGGTGTAGTGCAATCAATTCCAAACCATCAAGCAAGTACCATTCAGGCAAATTCGAATCTCAGAAGGCAAGTTCACCCCGTTCAACCTGTTTCTCAGTCTCTGGTTAAATGGATGGAGGATAGATGGAACGGTTGGAACTCCGCTACCCTAGTACCACACACTGGCAGACCTTATGAGCTTAGCAAGGAATACAAGAAGTGGTTATCTGAAGACATTGGCCACAAAGAAACAACAATAAAGGCTCAAGTAGTTGAGTTGATTGGGATTCCTTCACTAGGGAGTAAAAAGAGGTCAAAGGAGGACGACACCAAAGCAAACAAGACTACTAGAACAAAAAGGACTTTTCAGAGAGCAGGGAATTAGCAACCCTTTTGAATTTTAAGCATGTTAAGCATAATAATAGTCCTTCGAGACTTACAATTATTACAAATAAAGCTATTATCAATTTCTCTAGTTTCGAATGAATTGCCATCAAACAATTAACTTTGATTTATGAATTGCTTTATACATTGCCATGCCCCTTGTTTCTTTTTAATTGGACCACACCCAATATAACTTTATAGGTTGCCTATGTATCTCCATCATGTTGTAAACATTTTTTTTTCCTCTTTCTTCTTTCTTTTTTTTCTTTTTCTTTTTTTTTTTTTGAATGATGAAGAATCAGGCCCTCGTAGTTCGTGCTTTTCTTTTGCCTAGGCTGCCCTTACGGGTTTTCAACCTAACAAGCTTTACACATGGTATCTCTTGAGTTGATCTAAATTAGTTGGTTGAGAGAACTCTATTCCATCCAAATCCATCAATCGAACTGCTCCTCCTGCAATATCTCCTTTATGATGTAGGGACCACCCCAACTAGGACTGAACTTGCCCATTGGATCAAAAATAGGCGCGCGGATTTCTTTCAGCACTATGTCTCCCTCTTTTAAACCACGATCTTTGACACGCTTGTTGAATGCTCTAGCTATTCTACGTTGATAACCTTGAACATGGTATAAGGCATTTAAATGCCTTTCATCAAGCAAAACTAGCTCATTATATCTGTTTCATACCCAATCCACTTCAGACAACTGATCTTCCATCATTACCCAAAGAGAAGGGATCTCTAACGCAATTGGGAGAACTGCTTCCATGCCATAAACTAACGAGTACGGTGTAGTGCCTGTGGAAACTCTGATTGAAGTGCGGTAACCCCATAAAATGAGTGGCAACCTTTCTGACCAATCATTGTACTTCTTAGCTGACTTCTGTAGCATGTTCTTTATGTTCTTATTGGCTGCTTCAACTACTCCATTTGTCTGTGGCCTATAAGGAGAAGACTTGTGAACCTGAATACTGTACTTCTGCAAGATTTCTTCTACCTCACCTTGGAAATGTTGTCCGTTATCTGATATGATCTCATGTGGGACCCCATATCGGCAAATGATGTGGGCCTTAATGAAATGGGCCACTTGCTTTGACCCCAAGGTTTTATAAGATTTCGCTTCTACCCACTTAGTGAAGTAATCTATTGCCACCAAGATAAACTCATGACCTTCCTTTGACTTAGGATGGATCATTCCAATGATATCTATTCCCCAAGTTGAAAAGGGCCAAGGGGATGACATAGTATTCAAAGGCATTGATGGAAGGTGCTGAACATTGACAAAGATTTGACAGTTAAGGCACTTTTTGACATTGTACGCACAAATTTCGTGTCTAAAAATAAATAGACCAAAAAAAGTGGACAAAAGATAATTTTATTGATTTGTAGTAGCAGAATACAATCTCTATGTAGACTTTGTTTACAAAGTAAAATAATCCTCTGATTCTTCTCTCCTTGAAACTTTGACTCGAGGGCTTAAGCAGCTTGTTCTCGATTCAGCGGGCGAAATCTCCTTTAATATAGGCGGAATGGATCTCTTGTGTGAGTCTCTAGGCTTTGAGCGTATTAGAGACTACGAGCTTATCTTTGGTGTAGAAGTTCTATGAAGCTTTTGAGGCTTCAATCCAACAGAGCTTCAATACTTGAATGTTGGTTGCGACAGATCTTTTGAGGCTTTGGTCTGACAGAGCTTTGTTGCTTGAATCTCTCCCCCCTTGACCCTTGGGGGCTACCTCTATTTATAGTAGTAGGGTGAAGAGTATTCTGATAAAAATTTGACTTATTAATAATTATCCCTTATTTATCTTTTCTAAAAGGATAAATATTAATTATTTGATAGCCATCCTAACTAGTACACGTGGCCACATTTGATTGGAAGAATTACTTGTCTTCCTTTTATTTGGTCTCACTTGACAAGTGGCAATATTTGATTTGGCCACCTGTGTAGCAATTTTAAAACACATGGCAACTTGTAATTCGCCAACGCTATGTAATAAAAGACACATGGCACACATTTATTTGCCATAAATATATCCCACTCAACTTATAAGAAGACACGTGGCCAAAATTAATTTGCCATAATTTAGTTGACTTTAAGACACGTGCCCACTTGTGAGTGGTTGCAAATTTTCTCGTTCTACAAATGACCCCTTGAGACTTGTTTGCGTACACAACTTAGTAGTGTAAGAAGCGGACATGTCTCGAAATTTTTTTTTTTTTTGAATTGATGATTTTGTGCACACGCAATATGCCATCGTCATTTTTTTTATTGCATTTAGAGCAATAGCCGAGCTGGGACTTAGCCAATCAAAAAATCATTGAAATTTTTTTTTTTTTTAATACAATGAAGTAGCTAATTGTACTAATTTTGAGCCAAGCCAAAATCATAATGAGCATGCTTCTTCAACCACACGTGGCTACTAGCTTTTGTATGTGATTCAAAATTCCAACTTTTGCTTGACTTAACACTTCTTCTTCTTTTTTTTGACGAGGTGTTTTACGAGAATCTAAACTTCTCAATGAAAGAGGAAACCCATGGAACCGTTTCACCTAAGCTTAGGAGCATGTTCGGCAAAATTCTTCAAGGAATCCTAATTTAAATCTGAATGGAAGTTCTAAGCCAAAGCCAATTGGATTCTCATGGTGTACATCTATAAAAGACGAAATACTCTTCTTAAAATATTCATTAGCTACTGAGTTTCTGAATTGATTATCATCACGAGGACGGCAGTGAAGAGCACGTTTGGCAGGTAGTTTTCCATACTTCAAATCTTTTTCTTTTTTTTCTCTTCAATTCTTTTTTTGTCACTTTTGGCTTCACGTACCCAGCACATGCATCCATTTGGTTGCCCAGTACTTTGTAGCCTCTAGATCCCCTTTTTAGCTTCCATGACTTACTTGCTCTTTTTCATTTCTTTTTTTTTTTTTTTTAAACAACTGATCTTCACGCTTTTTTTTTTTTTGGGAACTTTCATGCCTCATTCTTTCTTCTTTTTTTTTTCACATGTTGACTTGAAGCACTTTTTTTTTTTTTTTGGACAACTAATCTTCACGTTTCCACATATTAACTTGAAGCACTTTTTTTTTTTTTTTTTTTTGCTTTCTTTTCTTTTCGGTTTTGCCAATCAACATGCCCTCCACTAGCGCGCAGCTCAATTGTCTCCATTCTCTCTTTACCCTTGTTTTTTTTTTTTTTTTTCACAAGAGCTACCCAAGTACGTGTATGCTTCTCCCAGCTTTTTTTCACCTTTCTTCAATTTTTCTTTTTTTGTTGCACCTTTACATCATGTAAAAGACCACATATATAGACAAACTAACCCTCTTTGTCCAGAGAATGGAAGAACTTGTTGACTTCCACATGCAAAGACACATGTAAAGCACTCACATCCAATTTTGATCATTGAAAGCCTCTTCTTCTTTTTTTTAATTAAAAAAAATGATCTAGCAATCAAAATATCATTGCATTAGTTTTCCTACACACTGTTTTTTTTTCTTTGCCATTCGAACGAGCATAGTACCATCTTCTTTCCATTTTTTTTTCCTTCTTTCTTTCTATTATTTTTTACTTTTTTTTTCACAACTTCATCCATGTAAATCTATAAATTCACTGATCAATGCTTTTTCTTTTTTTTTCTTTTTGCTTTGACTTGATCAATAAACAAATCTTGAACTTGCACAAATAACCACGCACAAACTGGCAACACTTTGAATGCACTTATGCACACCAAGTTTTTTTTTTCCTTGAATGCATGTATTAGCCAATGAAGACACACACGTACAATTTTTTTTCTTTGTAAATTCCAAATGCCTTGAAAGAATTCTTTATCCTATCCATCTCATCATCATCTCCAATCACTATCCTCGGCTTTTATTGAATATGAACGACTGTTTACTTCGGAGTCAACCACCCATATTATGCCTAGCTAAAGTGAATAATGAAGATGTGATATAATTGAAGGCTACGAGATAGACTCGTGAAGATTCTTACTTGAGCCATTCACATAAGAAGACTACGGGACAGATCCGTGAGGATTTATTTGCGCCGTCATGAATGAAGGCCACATGAGAGACCCGTGATGAGTTACTTGCACCGTCACGAATGAAAGCCATGGGACAGACCCGTAAGGATTTATTTACGCCATCACAAATGAAGGCCACGGGACAGACCCGTGAGAATTTATTTACACCACCATGAATGAAGGCTACAGGATAGACCCTTGAAGATTTACTTGCGCCACCATGAATGAAGGCCACAGGACAGACCTGTGAAGATTTATTTTGAGCCACCATGAATGAAGGCCACGGGATAGACCCGTGAGGATTTATTTGAACCACCACGGATGGAAGCCATGGGACAGACTCATAAGAATTTATTTGAGCTGCTGTGGATGAAGGCCATAGGATAGACTCGTGAGAATTTATTTGAGCCGTTCATGACACCAATACCATACATTTTCTATCCGAGTCATTCATAACTCCTTGCCATGGGTACTTTATCCAAGATTTTAATGACTCAGTGCCAAAAGCATCCCATCCTGGTCTCACAATACCATAGGACAACTTTAAAAGCATCCTTATAGGTGACGAGAGCTTGAGTATGGAGATTTTCATTGACCTGCCTTGCCTAAATCCCGTAGCACCTTTCACTACGATTTGACCAGCTTTTCTTTCAAACTAGTGCGCAATAAGTGACTTTGGACATGCAACTAGAAAAGCATTAAAGCTAAGCAAGTGAAGTTGTAAGAAAAGCCGGTACGTTTGGTTGAGCAAGCCCAAAAATTAGAAGCATCCATAGTAGAAGGGAAGATGAAACATAATTATAGCCTTTAAGAAAATACTGCTCATAACTCAAGTCTTTGTGGTAAAAGGTAAACCCTTTTTTTTTTTTAGGAGTTGACTGAACTTAGGTGATTCCCAAGTTGCCTACGTACCATTCCATAAGGAAAGGATCAAGTCATAACATAGTTCACTGTTTTTTTTTTCTTTGCACTCTAACTTTGCTTGAATCGCCCTTTTGGGTTTTCAATTCAACGAGCTTTTTTTTTTTTTTTTTTTGTGCTCTAACTTTTGCTTGAATCGTCCTTTCAGGTTTTCAATTCAACGAGATTTTTTTTTTTGGTGCCATACACAGTTTATGCTCTTGCGGGCCAAGAGCAACATGCAGTTTAGGTTCATGTGAAGAGGAGCAGTATCTAGCCTTTAAGCATAGTAGCGCTTCAAAAACTTGCCATTGATAGGGCCAATTCTTAACCCATCTCCATTAACTAACTTGTAAGCACCATTTATGTAAGCTTCTTGAATCACATATGGTCCATCCCATTTCGAGAGAAACTTATTGCCCATTTCGAGAGAAACTTATTGCCCATTAGCTGGTGCGTTATACATTGAAGATTTATACTGCTTGAAGCTAAACTTTTCACAAAGTTGATTCACAAGAGCATTACAAAATGGCTTTCCATTATCGGTTATAATGTATAGGGGCACACCATAACGATAAATGATATTTCCTTTAATGAAATCAACAACGGTTTCTTTCTTCACATCCTTAAGAGGTATAGCTTCCGCCCACTTTGAAAAGTAGTCTGTTGCCGCAAGTATATACTCATGACCAACAGAAGACTTATTAGTAAGTAGTCCAACCACATCAAGTCCCCATGCTTCAAAGGCCAAGAAGCAACAGTTGGGTGCAATGGCTCCGGCGGTTAATGTATAAAGTTTGCGTGGAATTGACAGGCTTGGCACCTTTTAGCGTAATCCATGCAATCTTTTACCATTGTGGGCCAATAGTACCCCATCCTCTTTATTTGAAAATGAAGTTTAGGGCCAAACTGATGAGCACCACATATTCCAGAATGAGCTCCTTGTAATGCTTGATTAGCCTCCTCTTCTCCTAAATAGTGAAGGAAAACACCATCAAACAAATGACGATAGAGTGTATCTTTAAAGTATATGAACCGTGGTGCTCTTCATCGTATTTCAACCCTATGTCGACGATCATCAAGTAATCTCCCATGTTCTAAGTAGTCAATAAGGGATTGTCGCCAATCTTCCTTCTCGACTTCACAGACAGAGATTAGATTTACTTCACCTTTTTCAATTTCATCATCGAAAGTTGGTGGTATTACCCAATTCTGGCAAATGGGCACTTTGGCTTGGAGATCAGATAAAACGAGGGTTGATGCCAGATTAGCTAAAGCATCTGCTTGTCTATTCTCTTTTCTTGGCACATGTTGTAAAGTGATACGATCAAACCATCCCATAAGACAAGTGCCATAATCAAAATACGGCACCAACTCGGGTTTCTTAACATCGTACTCACGAGGGAGTTGATTTATGACCAGCTTAGAATCCCTAAAGATTTCAAGCTGCAAGACCTTCATATCTACCGCCATTTCAAGCCCAAGAAGAAGAGCTTGGTATTCAACTACATTGTTTGAGCAACATTGAGTAAGAAAGAATGCATATGGCAATATATCTCCTTCGGGAGTAAGAAACACGACTCCAGCACCGACACTATCATAACGTGCAGCCCCATCGAAGAACATTTTCCAAGGTGGGCGAACTTCAATAAGAAATGCTTCCTCGTTAGGAAGGCTTTCAGATATTTCCTAACTATCCGGTATAGGATGATCAGCCAAAAAGTCGGCTAAGACTTGCCCTTTTACGGCCCTTTGAGGAATATAAGTAATTTTAAACTCTTGCAGCAATAATGCCCATCTAGCTAGTCTCCTAGAAAGAACAGGCTTAGACATAATATACTTCAATGGATCTGCACGAGAAATGAGTTGATCAGAATGAGTTTGCAAATAGTGTCTTAGCTTTTGGATTGCGAATATCAAGGCCATGCACATCTTCTCAATTGGAGAATAATTCAACTCGGAGCCCGTCAATGTTTTGCTAAGAAAGTAAAGAGCATTTTCTTTTCCTTCTTCATTTCCTGAGCTAGGAGAACCCCCAAAGAGCGTAATTGTGATGAAATATAAAATATGAGAGGTTTACCAGGAATTAGTGCTCTCAAGACAGGTGGCTTAAGCAAATATGACTTAATGCTTTTGAAGGCATTAGTACATGCTTCATCCCACTCAAATGGAACATCTTCTTTATCAGTCGGTTGAAAGGTTGATAGTGACCAGCCAAATTAGAGATGAATCGGCGGATATAAGCTAATCGTCCTTGAAGACTCTTTAGTTCATTTAGGTTTTGTGGTTCTGGCATTTTTATGATGGCATTAATTTTGGATTGGTCAATTTCGATACCACGATGTCGAACAATGAATTTTCCTTGAACAAGGAAAATTCATTTTTATGATTAGGTCAAGCTAATCGTCCTTGAACAAGGAATTTCCTGATGTCACCCCAAAGGCACACTTTAAAGGATTCATTTTGAGTTAATATCGCCGCAGCCGCTCAAAAGTCATTCTTAAGTCTTGGAGATGGTCTCCTCTTTTCTTGGACTTGACTACCAAGTCATCGACATAGCATTCCACATTCTTATGAAGCATGTCGTCGAAGATCTTTTGCATGGCCCTTTAATAGGTGGCTCCAACATTCTTCAACCCAAAAGGCATAACTTTGTAACAGTAAATCCCTTTTGGAGTACGAAAAGCTGTAAGTTCCTCATCTTTGGTGCCATTCGAATTTGATTATATCCAGACGAACCATCAATAAAGATAAAACCTCATGACCGATAGTAGCATCAACCATGATTTCAATCAGGAGCAATGGAAAATCATCCTTTGGACATGCATGTTGAGATCTCGAAATCAACACATATGCGAATCTTCCCATTCTTCTTTCTTACTGGGATGATATTGATATCTAAGTAGGATACTTTACTTCATGAATGAAGTTCGCTTCAATGAGTTTGTTGACTTCTGCTTCTATTTGCGGGATAAGCTCTGGTCGAGATCGACGTTGAGCTTGTTTGATGGGATGCACTCCATGCTTCACTGCTAGGTGGTGTACGGCAACTTTTGGGTCTAAACCCGGTATCTCCTTGTAAGTCCAAGCAAAATATCTCTATACTCACGTAAGAGATCTATGTAAGCTTTTTCTTCTCCAATACTCAAATTAGCACTTAAGAAAGTAGGATGAGGATCATCGGGAGTACCAAGACAACTTCTTTTTAATTCATCTACAGTAGATTGGATTCCTTCTTCAAACGTTATTGGAGCATCCGCCGTATCTTCTTCCGTCGGAGGTTCCTCTTCGGGAATTTCTTTTATTGATATATGTAATGCGTAGCTACAAGGCTATCCACACACACATCTTCAAGCATGTTTTTACCAGAATCCTTTTGATTTGTAAATACCACCGTGTGACTCTTAATCTTTAATTCTTCACCAGTAGTGATATTCAATGAAATATGTCTCTTCATCCGAGATGGGATCACACTGCAAGATTCTTTGGAATCTTGGATAGCAAAAGATGACTTTCTTTGTCTACGACGCTTAGTCTTCTTATTGTATAAGTGTCGAGATGGAATGTGATCACCCAATCTAGTATGTGTTGGTTTGCGTTCACCCAAAGTGGTGTTTTCTTGAAGCCTAACTCCTATCAAAGACCGACACTCGTGAAGAAGTCTCACCAAGATGATCAAATGCTGAAAGTCTTGTTGGTGTTGTTTGAACATTTGTGCCCACTTCAGAATCAATTGCGATATATTATATTGCAAGCTAGCTTTTTCATCGGTATACGAATAGGAGCAGGAGGAACAAACCTAAGGCCAGTCTTAGGATTCTCTACAGCATAACCCTTTTCTTAACATCTTTGGGTATTAGTCAAACCACGTTCCTTTCCTTTGGTCGCTTCATTGGGATAGTTTCCAACAGGAATTAAGTCTTGAAACTACCTCTAGCTTTAACCATGAGCTTGTAAGCATTAGGATCAAAACCACTAGTCTTCTTTTATGGCAAATCACCATGCTGCACTTCGGTTCCTTGCAATGGTCTAACGAAACCCTGGATGGGAGGTTGCATTACCTTTGTCATGGCAAGCTTTGTAACTGGGAGAGTTAAATCTTCTAAGGCTCCCAGCACGATAGGATCATACCCAATAAAAGGAGACTACCCTCTTTTCTTTTAGATTTTGGCACATAACTCAATACAGGGGATGCTCTAGTGGATTAATATGAATCTGATCCTTTGGCTTTTGCCCCCATGTAACTTTAG
This sequence comes from Liquidambar formosana, assembly GCA_039720395.1. Classification (NCBI taxonomy): domain Eukaryota; kingdom Viridiplantae; phylum Streptophyta; class Magnoliopsida; order Saxifragales; family Altingiaceae; genus Liquidambar; species Liquidambar formosana. Next base: position 28,454,388 of record CM077835.1, read on the forward strand.
TTTGCTTAGCCTTGCTTGTTTCTCCATGTCCTTTGGCATGATTTGTTGCCTCTACCTTTCGAGTGGCTTTTTGCTATTGAGTACTAACATCTCCAGTTGATGGTGCAGTATTGAGGTTGGACAATCTTTGCTACATTGGATTGCAAGTAGAATTTGGCATAGCAAATAAGTTTCGGGTCTCTATGAATGGTTTGGTCATCAGCCGCCATCTTCCTTTGAATCCCATTCTGATAGTATTTGAAACATTGATGAAGAGTAGAAGGAACCACTCTATAGTCATGAAGCCATGGCCGCCCCAATAACATGTTATATGAAGTCTTGGACTCAAAAACATGAAATAATGCATTAGAAGACATATCTCCGATCAGCAAGTCAAGTCTTATCATGCCAATAGCCCTTTGACCACCTTGGTTAAAGCCTTGAATCATCAAACGACTATGTGAGAGTTCGTCCATAGAAATGCCCAACTCCTTCATGACACGTATTGGCAAAATGTTTACAGTAGATCCACTATCCAACAACATTCTATTGACTTTTCATTCACGAACATAGCCAGCAACGAAAAGAAGATGATTATGAGGATTAGAACCCAAGAGTAAATCTTCATCAGAAAATGTGATGGTTGACATGCTTAAAGTGACAACATTAAGGCTGATGTGAGAATCTTTTTCTCCTTTTGATTTTTCTAAGGCGAGTCCATCTTCTTTTCTTTCTGATTGCTCTTCTTCATCGTGTACTTCATAGCAAGGCAATGTACTTGACGAAGCGTAGGCGGTATCTTGGAACCATTTTGGCATGAAGTCCCACAAAGTTATTGGAATGTGTGCCAACTCTTTCTCAGTTATGATGGCCGCTACTTTCTGATTTTCAAAGTCTTCCTCGCCTTTGGCCTTCTCGCAACTTGAGACCTCCCTTTAGTCCTTATAGGTCGTACATGAGATGACTTTAATGAATTGGATTTACGCCTTACGGCGGGTAACGAGAGTCCACCTTTCATCTTCAGAATTTGACAATTCGGGTTCTGAACAAGCATTGCCCCCATTAGAATCTAACTGCATAATCACTTTCGTCATATCTGAAGTGCTTTTGTCCAAATGAGATGCTTTTGGAGGATGTGAAGGCGTACAATCAACTCGAATAGGATCAAACGAGCCAAACTTCATTGTAAAAGTTGTGTGCGATGGCATAGAAATAGGCGTTTCGTACTCCATTTCTTTGGAAGAGGTAGGAGATCTGAAGGTCACGGCAGCCAGATTTGAAGCTGCTATTTCCACTCCAAGATCAATCTTTCCCTTGCGAGCCAATTCTAAAATCTTCTCCTTCAAGACAAAACATTTTTCTATAGGATGGCTGACCAATCTATGGTACTTGCAGTATGTTGGGTCATCAACCTTACCAGCCTCTTCAGGACGTTTCATCTCAGGAAGTTCAATAAAGTTACTTTTGAGGAGATCTTCTAGCATTTCTACAACATCAGAATCAGGAAAAGGGTATTCCTTTTCTTGCATTTCTTTCAAAGTGGCCTTTTTCTTTCCTTTATCTTGAAAAGTATCAGGTCTTTCATCCATCTTCTTTTTTGACTTGAGTACAAGCTTCAGTAGCACTGAGCTCACAGCCATAGACTCTTTGTTGTCATTTTTGATGGGATACTTGTCCCCTTTACGATTAACTTGCTTTTCTTTTCCTTTTTGAAAATCTTGGACTAGCGAGTTTTGGATTGGTGGACCTTGACTTCCGCTAGCTGCCATGCTAAGCTCCATATCATGAGCACGTTGCTAAATCTTCAAAGGTCTTAGGCCTAATTCCTTGCAAGATGTAACGTAGACCCCAATGCATCCCTTGAGTGCACATCTCAATAGCGAAAGCTTTAGACAGTCTGTCTTTGCAATTCAAACTTAAGTTCCTCTATCTATTGATATAATCAATGACATATTCCTCCTTCCATTGGTAAGTGCTGGTTAGTTCAATCATACTAACCGTACGACGAGTGCTAAAGAAGCGATCAATGAATTCTTGTTCAAGTTGATCCCAACTATCAATTGAGCCTGGTGACAAATCAGTATACCAATCAAAAGTGAAGTCTTTTAAGGATCAGACAAACTATTTAACCAGTAGATCTCTGTTAGTGCCGGCGTTATTACAAGTTTCCACAAAGTGAGCCACATGTTGCTTCGGGTTACCTTTGCCATCAAATTGTTGGAACTTTGGAGGCTACTAGCCAGTAGGCATCCTCAAAAGGTTTATCCTTTGAGTGTATGGCTTAGCATATGCATGTGAGGATCGAGTGTTGCATTCGACCTTATCCTTAATGGTACCAATAATGAACTCTCTCAATTGGTCCATTAGGACTGATCCATCCGAGGGAATATGCAAACTCCCAAATGAAACTCCGGTCCTTAGAATAGTTCCAGTCATGTTGTGTGGATTCGAATGTGGCATACCTGTTGGCGAATTGGTAGAAGCATTACCAGAGTCGCCCACTAGCAGTAGTATTGTTAGACCCACCTAACTCAGGATTCACTGGCGGTTGACCTGTTGTCGCATTAGCAGTAGTATTGCTAGATTGACCTAACTCGGGATTCATTTGCGGTGCACCCATTCTAGGTTGTTCCTGTTGGGAATCGAACAAGAGTGAAAAATAGAAGTGCGGAATATAAAAATTTTTCCTACGATTCCCAATCCCATGAATCTAACTATGCATAACACAAAATCAAACCCTAACTACAAAGAGGGTTAGAACACTTACAGAATTTTTGTCTTCTCCTTTTTGCTCCAAGCTTTGATTCCGGACAGCGGTGAATGAGCAGCCCAAGTGTGCTGCCTCCAACGGTATCCACACCTAGCTAGAGCTTCAAGTCCTTTCTTTCTTCTTCCTTGTTGTTGCTAGAGGTGGAGAAGAGAGAGAGAGAGAAGAGAGCCTCCAAGGGGCTGGACGGCTAGGGTTTATTGTGCAAGCCTATTATGCCATGTCACACATAAGTGTGACTTATATAGGCAGCCCACTAAAGGGGGCTGGCCATGGGGAAGAAACCCTAATAGGGTTATGTGTAATTACACTTAATTGCACATTAACCCCTATTATTTGTATCAAATACAAATAGCCCCATAAAGAACTATTCTTTATTCACTAAAACCCTTTCTCTCATAGACTTTAAAGCCCTTCTTGCATGATCAGTGTGTGACCCATTGGGTTCACATCATTAAGTAGTAGGAATAGCACGAGGTGTGCACAATGGAACTCTTTCCATTTAGGGTCTAATTGGAACTCCTTCCAATTCCCTAATTGATTATAACTCACTTATATCAATTAGGGCTTCTACTAACCATGAGTAACACCTAGCATATGGCTCATGGTGTGGTCCTTAATGAGGCGAATAGTCATTTACAAAGAACCCTTCTGTTATAGTTTATAGGTTACAATTGCATCCTTCCTTCAACACAATGTCTCCAATTGAACTAATAGGACATGGAAGTCTGTCAAGTCCCTAGTTCAATTACTTTATACTCATTCATAGATATCAACTCATTGATGAACTCATGAAACTCTTTTCATATTCATCCTACCATGGCCATGGATTTAATGAGTTATATTATGAATGCTATATGAGACATTCTCTCTCTTTTCCTGAGAGTGATGGATCCCTTGTTGATCACTCACATGCCTTCACACACATAGCAGTAGGGCCAATGAACACCTTTGCAGACCCCTGAATAGATCTGCACTTAGTGTTATCAAACTTCTAAAGCTACATGCATGGCAACTATGGTGTCTCAGGTCTAAGGATTACTTGTACCACTATAACAATGAGAAACTGATTGACAGGCAGGATAAAACTCCATTCAGTTTATCTCATATCTTTAGTCACATTCAGTGTACCTATCTCGCAATAGGCACCCACTTGTTGGTTGTAGTGTCTCCACACAAATAGCTTGAGACTAGCTATCCTCCTATAGAGTCAACCTAACAAGTGCTAGTCCTATGGTTCATTACTGTCCAACATAGTGAACCTTCAACTAGGAATGCTTAAGGAGTTTAGTACAGAGATATATCTATAGTCTCAAAATTACAACTCTTTGTAATTCCATATTCTCAACTCTAACTCCATGGACATATTATGTAAATATAAATGATGCATATAAACATAATAGAATAAGCCATTTTATTAAATCAATAATAAATGTGACATACATAAATGAAATCAAATGATTGTTCCTAATCCCTAAACAATCATCTCTATGATTGGCTCTAGGGCATAATCCTAACAGTTCCAAATTCCCAATCTTTTCTACTAGTATAGCCATTTACATGTCTCTTTCTTGCGTAGTAGCTGTGAGAACCTCAATAGCCTTGGCCATACTTGCAATCTGTTCTTCCAAAGATAGCGTGTTAGTCACTATCATAGGCACAGCATTGAAACTTCCAAATCTGGCAGAGTCTATAGGTGACATTAGCTTGGATTGTTGCGTTCCATGAGGAGTAACAGGTGCAGAATTGATATTTGAGTCATCCTCCCCAGCGGCCTCTTTGTTTCCCCGCAAAAAGTCTATGGTAATGACTGGGCTAGGGGTGGTAGAACTAGACCCCAATGTTGGTTTACACATAGAAATTTGAGCGTATAAGTCAGCAATTGCCTTTTTCTTGCTTCGAGTCATAGGGCCCAAGTTCAGGGTGTCACAGCTTGATTCCTGATCTGCGGCTTGGTTGATTGATCCGTGAGATTTGGGATCTTGAGCGGCAGTTTTCTTAGGAGCCATTGAATTTGTAGAGAGTTGACGAAAAGAAGAGCTGAGAGGCAGAGATTGTCCCACCAGGCGTGCCAGAAATTTGTACGCACAAATTTCTTGTCTAAAAATAATAGACCAAAAAAAGTGGACAAAAGATAATTTTATTAATTTGTAGTAGCAGAATATAATCTCTGTATAGACTTTGTTTACAAAGTAAAATAATCCTCTGATTCTTCTCTCCTTGAAACTTTGACTCGAGGGCTTGAGCAACTTGTTCTCGATTCAGCGGGCAAAATCTCCTCTGATATAGGCAGAATGGATCTCTTGTGTGAGTCTCTAGGCTTTGAGCGTATTAGAGACTACGAGCTTATCTTTGGTGTAGAAGTTCTATGGAGCTTTTGAGGCTTTAATCCGACAGAGCTTCATACTTGAATGTTGGTTGCGACAGAGCTTTTGAGGCTTTGGTCTGACAGAGCTTTGTTGCTTGAATCTCTCCCCCCTTGACCCTTGGGGGCTACCTCTATTTATAGTGGTAGGGTGAAGAGTATTCTGATAAAAATTGACTTATTAATAATTATCCCTTATTTATCTTTTATAAAAGGATAAATATTAATTATTTGATAGCCATCCTAACCAATACACGTGGCCATATTTGATTGGAAATTACTTGTCTTCCTTTTATTTGGTTTCACTTGACAAGTGGCAATATTTGATTTGGCCACCTGTGTAGCAATTTTAAAACACATGGCAACTTGTAATTCGCCAACGCTGTGTAATAAAAGACATGGCACACATTTATTTGCCATAAATATATCCCACTCAACTTATAAGAAGACATGTGGCCAAACTTAATTTGCCATAATTTAGTTGACTTTAAGACACGTGCCCACCTGTGAGTGGTTGCAAATTTTCTTGTTCTACAGACATGCAGATGACAATCTCTTTCCATGGTGGTCCAATAGTAACCGAGACGAGCAATCTTCTTAGCTAGCATAAACCATTCATGTGAGGTGCCCCTGCTCCTTCATGTACCTCTTCAATTATTCCTGAACTTCTTCTTCTGTCACACAAAGCAAGTGGATACCGTCGTAGGATCTTCTATACAATTTTCCTCCACACATGATATAGTGGGTAGCCAATCTTCTCAACGTATGCCTATCTACTTTTGAAGCTCCTTCAGGATATTCCCTTTTCTCTACGAACTTCTGATGTCATAAAACCACGGATGCCCATCTATCACCTGATTAGCTTGAATACTGTAGCAATACACTGGTTCTTTTCTTCTTTCAATCACGAGTGGATGAACATTTCCGCCTTCTAGAATTTCCACCATGGACGCAAGCGTAGCAAGTGCGTCAGCAAAGCGGATCTTTACCCTTGACAAGTAGTGTGTGATAGCCCAAATATTTGCCCCCTAATAATCAATTGATTAGTGTGATTATTATTATTATTGTATTGTCATAATTATGATTATTATTAATCACCTATAACTTGTGGGTTTTTGTGCTCTTTTCTTTGTTATTGTAATTCACCTCTTGATCTGCTACTTGAACTTTTTAAGTCACTGAATTAGTTTTTTTTTTTTTTTTTTTTTTTTTTTCTTACTTGCATATGTATTTTAGAATTGCTATGCATTTAATAGATCATGAAGACATGAATGAAGCCCACTTTTGATAACTATGCTTAGCTAAGATCTTGTAATATATTGATTAATCGTTTCCTTTTTACATAGGCCTGGAAAGTTATGATCATATTTCTAGTACCCTGAACCACATTATTGATAGTAGTAGAAGCTTCTTTCATTGTAGATGGGATGTGATCATTTAAGATGCTTTCTAGTTCCTAGTTTTATCACTTAAATGCTTTCCATGAACTTCTAACAGTTTTTTTTTGTTCTTCTTAAATCCTAGTACACTTCTAAATCTTATAAAACCTAACTTATTCACAAAGGAAGAATTTAGCCAGGTTATGGGTTTCGAATAGCATTGACCTAACTAGACAATCTGTAGGATGTATGATTGGTGAAATAGAAAAAATAAAACAAAATTGGAGATATTTTTATTTTCCCAAGTTCAATATAAAATGGGTCTAGATCTGAATCTTAAATTGATAGCAGTTGCCATATGCAATTCATTGAGGAAATACCATTGTCTGAATATTTGATTCTCCTTTAGTTAGTCTCTCTCTCTCACTTTTTAATTTGCTTTGTTTCTTTGCAATGTTTTACAGGAGTAGATTGTTGCTAATCAGCTAGAATTTTTTGCATTTTGGATGCTTTAGTATCTTTGGAGTAAATGATTGCTAATTAGTTGGAATTTTTGCATTTTGGATGCTTTTAGTATCTTTGTTGATTTACGTCAAAATTTGTAATGACATTTTAGAAGGTTGAAGCTTGAAATTTTAATTTGTAATGACATTTTGGAAAAGGTTAAAGCTTGAAGCTTGAAGTTTTTAATATAGTGATATGGATGCTTTAATGTCTTTGTTGATTTATTTTCAATTTGTAATGACATTCTGGAAGGTTGAAGTTTGGTGCTTGAAGCTTTTAATATAGTGATATTTTGGATGGCTTTATTAGTTAAATGAATGTTTAAAGTTTGGGTTTTAATTAATTTGGATAAGTTTGGGATTGAGATATCATATTTTGGATGGTTTCATTACCTTAAATAGGGTACAGGTATAAGTCACCATGAAACGACAGATTTCTATTTTAAAAAATATATATAAGTTATTGCAACGGCAAAGTCGTTGCGATAAATAAAGTTTTTAATTAAAATAATTCTTTCTTGCAACCGGAAAGATTGTAGCAATAAGTTATTGCCACGGAAGATATATAGCAATACTTTATTGCAATGCCAAAGTTGTTGCGATAAATAATATTTTTAATTAAAATAATTATTTTTTGCAACGGAAAAGGTTGTAGCAATAAGTTATTACCACGGGAAGCATTGTTGCAATAACATATTGCAACGTCAAAGTCGTTGCGATAAAGAATATTTTTAATTAAAATAATTCTTTTTTGCAACGGGAAAGGTTGTAGCAATAAGTTATTACCACGGAGAGCATGGTTGCAATAACGTATTGCAACGCCGAAGTCGTTGCGATACAGAATATTTTTACTTAAAATAATTCTCTCTTGCAACAGGAACGAACATAGCAATAAGTTATTGCCATGACAAAAATTGTTGCAATACCTTATTGCAACGCCAAAGTCGTTGCGATAAATAATATTTTTAATTAAAATAATTCTTTCTTGCAATGGAAAAGGTTGTAGTAATAAGTTATCGCCACGGGAAAGATTGTTGCAATACCTTATTGCAATGCCGAAATTGTTGCGATAAAGAATATTTTTAATTAAAATAATTTTTTTTTGCAACGGGAAAGGTTGTAGCAATAAGTTATTACCACGGAGAGCATTGTTGCAATAACGTATTGCAACGCTGAGGTCGTTGCGATAAAGAATATTTTTACTTAAAATAATTCCCTGTGGCAACAGGAATGAGTATAGCAATAAGTTATTGCCACGATAAAAATTGTTGCAATACCTTATTGCAACGTTAAAATCGTTGCGATAAATAATATTTTTAATTAAAATAATTCTTTCTTGCAATGGAAAAGGTTGTAGCAATAACTTATCGCAACGCCAAAGTTGTTGCGATAAATCATATTTTTAATTAAAATAATTTTTTTTTGCAACGGAAAAGGTTGTAGTAATAAGTTATTGCCACGACAATAATTGTTGCAATACCTTATTGCAACGGCAAAGTCGTTGCGATAAATAATATTTCTAATTAAAATAATATTTTCCTGCAACGGGAAAGGTTGTAGTAATAAGTTATTACCACGGCAAGAATTGTTGCAATAACTTATTGCAACGCCAAAGTCGTTGCGATAAATAATATTTTTAATCAAAAATATTGTTATTTTTAGGTATATTGCCACAATAATATCGTTGCAATACTTTTTCGCAACGAAACATAAATTGATTGCAACAATAAAATCGTTGCATTAAATGGAGGTGTATTGCAACGAAATTGGTATTGCAATAATATTTGTTGTTGCAATAATCTATTACCACGGAGGTTTTTGCAACAGCTCGCAACGGTAGTGTTGTCGTTGCAATAGGTATTTATTGCAACGACTTTGAGGTTATCGCAACGACTTTTACCGTTGCGATAGATGCTTTTTCCTGTAGTGAGATCTTTTGCCTTACCATTTTTAAACATGGAGTCATTCTTTTGTTTTCCTAAAACAAAACTGTTTTTTAGGGTTTTCCTTGTTTCCTTTAAAAAATAAGGTGGCGACTCCTTTCCTTTTTCAAACCCCCTCCCGTGGGCCTTTTAAACTTTTTAGGGTCCACAGTTTATGTGAAGTTGAATGCTTATACTTGTGATTGAGATTAAGATGTTGAGATGAGAAACAAGCATGTATAAATCTATTTTGTGACATGTTTATGTGAAGTTGCTTATACTTGTAACTGAGATTGAAATGTTGAGATGTTGAGATGAGACGACCGGGTTGAGAAAGCCCTACAGTTAGTGCACTAATATGCTACTCCATTTTTGAGGGCAAGAGGCCAGTAGGGTAGCATACACACATGATGAGTGGTGTGTGCTGTGGTCGTAGATAGTATATCCTGTATGAGCAGACAGGTATGCTATGATTATTTTTGCAGGTTGCAGCAGGCAACAGAGGCACAGGTACGTGCAAATTTTATATGCTTGAGTGGCATAACATTTGAGAAGTGCTATTAACATCATTGTAGTATGAGATGTTACCAAGATGCTGTTACATGTAAGATGAGTTGTTGTATACAAATTTTATATGCTTGAGTGGCATAAATTTTGAGAAATGCTATTAACATCATTGCAGTATGAGATGTTACAGAGATGCTGTTAAGTGTACGATGAGCTGTTTTATACTAATGTTAAACATTCATGGATGAATTATCTCACTGATCCATGGTTTGCTCACTCTTTTATTAAAAATTATTTTTCAGGATTTGGAAATTTGTGAGTTGTTGAGAAGACATGAATAGAGGAGCATATTTTCTTGATTCGATAGTTGTTTAGTTTTGATAAGTTGACATATGTGATGTAATATCAACCAATGATGCTTTGTAATAATTATAATTTAGTATATGAGGTAATAATGAAATTAATATTTATGTGACGTAATATTTGTCAACATAGTGTCTCTTGGAGAATAAATGGATAAGGTTTTGAGCTGTCACTATCTCACTAAGCTTCAGCAAGGCTATTTTTGGGGCGTGACATAGTGGAACTCTATCTTGCCGAATTCTTTGGTAAGTGCTTCTAGATAAGCATGATAGGGTAACAACTTCTCATCTCGAGTCTTCTATTCTCTTTTGATTTGGCAGATAATCAAGGATGAGTCTCCGTATACTTCCAATTCTTCATCTCCGAACTCTAAGGCTGCTTCCAACCCTAGAATGCAAGCTTCATATTCGGTGATGTTGTTTGTGGCCTTGAACCCTAACTTCATTGCCAGAGGGGTGTGGGCGTCATCAGGAGAAATCAACAAGACTCCAATGCTGAAGCCCCTTTTATTTGCAGCACCGTCGAAGTAGACTTTCCATGGTTTCATTTCTATCTCCAATATATCCTCGTCAGGGAACCCTTGTTCAACGTTATCTCCTTCTAAAACTGGATTCTCTGCTTAGTGTTCTGAGATGACTCTCCCTTTTATTGAGCTTTGTATCGCATACTTAATATCGAATTCAGATAACAACATTAACCATCGCGCGATCGATAGGTTAGCATTGGCTTTTCAAGTAGATATTTGAGTGGATCTTGTTAGGATTATGCCTTAGAGCCAATCATAGAGATGATTGTTTAGGGATTAGGAACAATCAATTGATTTCATTTATGTATGTCACATTTATTATTGATTTAATAAAAGGGCTTATTCTATTATATTTATATACATCATTTATATTTACATAATACGTCCATGGAGTTAGAGTTGAGAATATGAAATTACAAAGGGTTGTAATTTTGAGACTGTAAATATATCTTTATACTAAACTCCTAAAACATTCCTAGTTGAAGGTTCACTATGGTGGACAATAATGAACCATAAGACTAGCACTTGTTAGGTTGACTCTATAGGAGGATAGCTAGTCTCAAGCTATTTGTGTGGAGACACTACAACAACCAAGTGGGTGCCTATTATAAGAATAGGTACACTGAATGTGACCAAAGATATGAGATAAACTGAATGGAGTTTTAACTTGCCTGCCAATCAGTTTCTCATTGTTATAGTGGTACAAGTAATCCTTAGACCTGAGACACCATGGTTGTCTTATGCATGTAACTTTAGAAGTTTGATAACACTAAGTGCAGATCCTATTCAGGGGTCTGTAAGGGTGTTCATTGGCCCTACTGCTATGTGTGTGAAGGCATGTGAGTGATCAACAAGGAATCCATCACTCTCAGGAAAAAGGGAGTGAATGTCTCATATAGCATTCATTGAATATAACTCATTAAATCCATGGGCCCATGGTAGAATGAATATGGAAAGGAGTTTCCATAAGTTCATCATTGAGTTGATATTAATAAATGAGTATAAAGTAATTGAACTAGGGACTTGATAGACTTCGATGTCCTATTAGTTCAATTGGAGACATTGTGTTGATGGAAGGATGTAATTGTAACCTGTAAACTATAACAGAAGGGTTCTTTGTAAATGACTATTCATCTCATTAAGGACCACACCATGAGCCATATGCTAGGTGTTACTCATGGTTAGTAGAAGCCCTAATTGATATAAGTGAGTTATAATCAATTAGGGAATTGAAAGGAGTTTCAATTAGACCCTTTAATGGAAAGTGTTCCATTGTGCACAACATGTGTTATTCCTACTACTTGATGATGTGAACCCAATGGGTCACACACTGATCATGCTAAGAGAGCTTGATTGTCTATGAGAGAAAGGATATAAGTGAATAAAGAATAGTTCTTTAAGGGCTTAGTTTGTATTTGATACAAATTAGAGGGTGATAAGCACAAAATATTCATTGAAATTACTCCCTAATTTATATTTTCTAGTTATTTTATTATATTTAATTTTGTGTGTTTAAAGTGTTCTTGATTTATTGCAGGGCTATAGAGTTTATATCAGAAAAGATGACAATCAGGACTACTTAAGCTAATAAATACAACTTGAAATGGGTTTCTCACCTACCTAAAATTTCATGGAGCTGCAACTAGAGTTGGGTCAACAATTTTGAAGATTTGAGCAGCTGAAATTCAAAGTTAGGCAAAGAAATTCATGATCCCAAAATCAGCAGCAAATCTGGACAGATTGACCAAGTTTTGGTAATCTGGCCATAACTTGTGATTCCCATATCCGATTTGGGTGAAATTTGTGGCTCTGGAAAGAGGACTTAAAGAGCTACAATTGTTTAGTTTATGGCATTTCCTGATTCAAACGTCTTCCAAGTCAAAAATGAGCTGGAAGTGGACTTATTTGCAAAAATCTGAATCTGGCAGCATTTGTCAAAGTGAGAACATGGGCAACCAAGAATTCAAAGAAAGTGGGCATTGCTTTTGACTTGTTGGATAAGCTGGATCCTTCCCCCATCTCCTATAAATACCAAGGGAATTCACATAACAAAGGGGGAGAGGAGAGAAAAAGAGGAGGAGGTACAAAGGTGGCAAAGGGGAGAGACTAGTTCTTGGTTATCTACATGGCCAACTAATCTTTGTCTTAGGGGGGAGATGAAGCCCTAATCAAGTATGGTGTATTTTATTGTATTGTGTTGTTGATTTGATTATTTGTGTATGAGGATTGCATAACTAAGAGGATTGTATTATTGATACAATTGGTTTTAATGTTTTTATCTCAAATTGTGTTTAATTTCTGTGATTTTAAATACAATGGTTATGCAATAGTTTTCACTGTGCATATATTTGGAGATTAAGATGATTCATGCTTAGACAAGATGAGTCGTGCTCACAAATTAGTTTAAAGTAGAATAGGTGAGACGGTTCATGCTATATCTTTGATGAGTTATGCCTAATTTACAAATACATGAATATTTCTTGATGATGTCATTGAGCTTGTAGCTACAATGAGTCTTGCTCATACCAAATAATAATTTCTTGAAACACGTTACAATAAGTGCATTTTTTATACAAGATTAGTGGTGAATTCGAGACCCTAAGTATTTCCTTTCTTGAAGAAAATATAAATTTATTTTGCTTGCATTCCATAGAGTTCAAAACTACAAAAATCATCTTTGTGAATTATTTTAGTATTCAGTTTTCAAAATTAAAATAATCCCAGTACAATCCCTGTGGTACGACACCCGTACTACTACTATATACAAATTCTTGCATCCTACGGGTAATTGATTTTGACACGATCAAATTTTTGGCGCCGTTGCCGGGGACTGTCAGTGCGATTGCGTTAATTAGAGAATTGATATTCTACTATAATTCTTAGTTTAGAATTTTTTTTGTTTTTACTAATTTTTTTTTTTCTCATGTGCAGGTAATTGGTAGACTACATAGACAAGCAGACATTAAGCTAAAAAATAAAAATAAAAATAAATTTTTTTTTTTTTTTTTAATGCTATTCAAGGACGGTTGTACCGCCTGCCTAATTTGACAACTAACATAACTTGACTAACTATTCAAGGACGGTTGTACCGCCTGCTTTATTTTATTTTTTTTTCATTTCAGTACTATTATTATTATTGTTATTATCATTATTATGGCTGGTTTTACCGCCTACTGATATATATATATATATATATATATACATCTTTTCTTTTCAAGGACGGTTGTACCGCCTGCTTTATTTATTTATTTATTTTTCATTTCAGTGTTATTATTATTATTATTATGGCCGGTTTTACCGCCTACTGATATATATATATAGATATATATACATCTTTTCTCTCTGTTCTTTTCTTTTCTTTTCAAGGACGGTTGTACCGCCTGTTTTACTTTATTTATTTCATTTTATCTTTGAAATATATTACCTTGTTGTAATTATTCTTGTTTTCTTGCAGCTGCACACAAAAAAAAAAAAAAAATGAAATAATAAAAAATTTTTAAAAACAAAAAGAGTTTTGAAGTGTTGTATGCATGGACGTCGTTCTTTGTTTCCTGATTTAGTACCTTTTGATTCTGAGATAGAATACACCCTTAGAACTATTAGACTGTCTTCACAATCTAATAAGACTATTGGTACACCTAAAATCATGAATCCAGAAAACCAAGACCTGTCCAAGCCATTGAGGGAGTACTTCACCCCCTCCACATACACATCACCTTCCTGCATTCGGCTACCTACTGTAGCTGCTGCTCAATATGAGATTAGGTCCAGTGTGATCCAAATGCTTCCATCTTTCTACGGATTGAGAAATGAAAACCCTTATAAGCATCTTGATGAATTCCTCGAAATCTGTTCTACAGTCAAATTTTCAAATTTTTCTGATGATGCTCTCAGATTAAGGCTGTTTCCATTCTCACTTAAGGATGATGCCAAAAACTGGCTTAACTCCTTAGAAGGTAACACAATTACCACGTGGGAACAAATGCAACAAGAATTCTTAAAGAAGTATTTTCCTATAGGCAAGACCAACCAAATTCGGCGAGCTATCACGAGTTTCTCACAACTCGATGGTGAGCAATTTCATGAGACTTGGGAGAGATTCAAAGACCTCATTCGTAAATGTCCTCACCATGCAGTGCCCAAGTGGCAACTGGTTCAATGCTTTTATGATGGTTTATCCACAAATCACCGTCAAATGGTAGATGCCTCTTGTGGTGGGACTTTCATGATGAAAAGTGAAAATGAGGCTTGGGAATTGTTTGAGAACCTTAGTGAGAATTCTTTTCAACATGTTGCGGCCTCTAGGAGTGAAAAATCAACATCTTCTAGTTCTCAAAAGAGAGGAGGTATCTATGAAGTAGGGCACTCCATAGATATCTATGGGAAAGTGGATGCTTTATCTAAAAAGCTTGATCAATTGTTGTCCATAGGACAAATCCCTACAACATCTTCTCAGCCTCCCACCTTACAAGAAGAATGTGCTTTATGTTCTAGCCGTGCTCACTTCATAAGTGAATGCCCAATGGCTTCCCAATTCCCTGAGTTTGTCCAAGAACAAGTCAATGCTGCTCAAGGATTCTCTAGACCGGGTAATGATCCTTTCTCTAATACCTATAACCCGGGATGGAGAAACCACCCCAATTTTTCTTGGAAACAAGCTCTAGGGAATTCATTTGCCCAATCTCAAAGGCCAAATTTGCCTCATACTCTCAACCCTTCTGGTTATCAACCTTTTCGACCACAGCAGCCATTCCCACACTCTAATCTTCCACCTCCAAGAAATCCATCTTTTGAGGAGAGAGTATTGCAAGGCCTTCAAGGACTTGAAGCCAACACACAAATGCTGCATTCCCATACTCAGTCAATAGCCAAGCTTGAAGCCCAAATCGGGCAACTAGCAAATGCTCTTAGTAGACGAGAGGAGGGAAAACTTCCAAGCCAACCAGTGAACAATCCTAAGGGTCAATATTCCATAGAAAATTCACAGGCTGATGCTACTTACCAAGAGCAAGCAAAGGCAATCATGACCTTAAGGGATGGGCGAGTGATTGATACTAGACCTGGAGTGGATGAGGAAAAGAATGGCCAGTCAGTTAGCAAGTCTAAGGATTCAGGGATTGAAAAAATAAATGAATCAAAGAAGGATCCTCCTCCATCTCTTTCCACATCACCAAATCCTATGGCAACACCATATTTGCCAAAAGCTCCTTTTCCCACTTGTCTTGATGCACCTTCTCCTTTTGGAAAAAAAGGAACATCTATGGAAGATATGATGGAAATGTTCAAACACGTGAAAATCAATCTTCCCCTTCTTGATGCCATCAAACAAATCCCATCCTATGCCAAATTTCTCAAAGACCTTTGCACTCAAAAGCGCAAGACTCGGGCACAAGTGTCCAAAAAGGTGTTTCTAACCGAGCAAGTGAGTTCCATTTTGCAAAATAGCACTCCTCCCAAGTTTAAGGATCCAGGTGCTCCTACCATCTCATGTGTGATAGGAAATCATTCCATAGACAGGGCACTCTTGGACTTAGGGGCAAGTGTTAATCTCCTTCCTTATTCGGTATATGAGCAATTTGGGCTAGGTGAATTGAAACCAACATCAGTTACTTTGCAATTAGCTGATAGATCTGTTAAGGTGCCACGTGGAATAATTGAGGATGTTCTTGTTAAGGTAGATAGGTTCTACTTCCCTGTAGACTTTCTTATTCTTGATATGGAACCAGTATGCAATCCAAGAAAACAAATTCCCGTTATCTTAGGTCGCCCTTTCTTAGCTACAGCTAATGCTTGCATCAATTGTAGGTCTGGAGTGATGGATTTGTCCTTTGGTAACATGAAAGCAAGGCTAAATGTGTTTAATGCTGCTCAACAACCTTCCAAGGAGGATGATTGTTTTGCAGTAGATGTCATCGATGGTTTAGTTGAAGAAGCCTTACCCTACATTTTAACCGAGGATCCCTTGGAAGCATGTCTAGCTCATTTTGGCTATGATGAGTTTGATATTGAAAAATCTATTGAGGAAGTGAATGCTATGCTTGAACTACCACCCCTCCAGGATCATGCACCTTGGAAATCCAAATTTGAGTCTTTGCCTCCATTGTCTAGTGAACCTACCCTTCCTTCCACTGAAGTGCCTCCCAAACTTGAGTTGAAGCCACTCCCTGATACACTTAAGTATGCATTCTTAGGACCTGATGACACCCTTCCAGTCATTATAGCATCTAACTTGACTACTAAACAGGAAAGTCAACTTATGAGCATGCTTAAAGAACATATGGGTGCTATAGGATGGTCTGTGGCTGATTTAAAAGGGATCGACCCTTCCATTTGCATGCACCGCATTCATCTTGAGGAGAATGCCAAGCCAATTCGTGAAATGCAAAGGAAGTTAAATCCTAACATGAAGGAGGTTGTAAAAAAAGAAGTTGTGAAGTTATTAGATGCAGGTATCATATACCCCATCTCAGACAGTAAATGGGTTAGTCCTACTCAAGTGGTGCCCAAGAAGTCGGGAATTACTGTTGTCAAAAATGAACATGGTGAACTAGTTCCAACACGTACAACAACAGGTTGGCGTGTTTGCATTGATTATCGGAAGCTTAATCTGGTAACTAGAAAAGACCATTTCCCTCTACCCTACATCGATCAAATCTTAGAGAGGTTAGCAGGCCAAAGCTTCTACTGCTTTCTAGATGGTTATTCTGGATATAACCAAGTACCTGTTTTCCCCGATGACCAAGAAAAGACAACTTTCACCTGTCCATTTGGTACATTTGCATATAGGCGTATGCCTTTTGGCTTATGCAATGCACCTGCTACCTTTCAGCGGTGTATGTTGTCTATTTTCTCTGACATGGTGGAAAAATTTCTTGAAGTTTTCATGGATGATTTCTCAGTATTTGGGATCACTTTTGATGATTGTCTCCAAAATCTTTCTAATGTTCTTAAACGTTGCATAGAGACAAATCTTGTTTTGAGTTGGGAAAAGAGTCATTTTATGGTTCAAAAAGGAATTGTTTTAGGACATATTGTGTCTTCTAGGGGGATAGAAGTAGATAAAGCCAAGGTTGATCTCATCTCTAGCCTTCCTCTCCCAGCATCTGTTAGGCAAGTGCGATCTTTTCTTGGTCATGCAGGATTCTATCGTCGATTCATCAAAGACTTTAGCAAAATCTCTCGACCCTTGTGCAATCTTCTTGTCAAGGATGTACCATTTATCTTTGATAATGCCTGCTTGGAAGCCTTTGAGAAACTTCGCTCATTATTATCCACTGCTCCCATCATTCAACCACCCAACTGGTCACTCCCATTTGAGATTATGTGTGATGCATCTGACTATGCAGTTGGTGCAGTCTTGGGGCAACGGGTGAATAAAAAACCCCATGTCTTATACTACGCTAGTAAAACTCTTTCTGAAGCTCAATTGAATTATACCACAACAGAAAAAGAATTACTAGCTGTAGTATTTGCCCTTGATAAATTTCGATCCTATCTCTTAGGATCCAAGGTTGTAGTGTTCTCTGATCATGCCGCTTTACGGTATTTACTGTCCAAAAAAGACACTAAACCTCGCCTCATTAGATGGATCTTGTTGCTACAAGAGTTTAATTTGGAGATTCGGGATAAAAAGGGGTCAGAAAATGTGGTTGCAGATCATTTGTCTCGGATTCTAGTTGAACATTCTGGTACCAACTTACCAATACCAGATTCTTTCCCAGATGAGCAATTATTTGAGGTTTCTCATGTTAAATTACCATGGTTTGCTCATATTGTGAATTATCTTGCAGTTGGTCAAATCCCACCTCATTGGTCTAAGCAAGACAAAGATCGATTTTTTTCCCAAGTTAAGTTTTACCTGTGGGAGGATCCAGAGCTGTTCAAATATTGCCCAGATCAAGTGATTCGAAAATGTGTCCCAGAAAATGAAACCAATAGTATCCTCACCTTTTGTCATTCCCTTGCTTGTAGAGGGCATTTCAGTGGGAAGAAGACTGCTGCTAAAGTCTTGCAAAGTGGGTTTTATTGGCCTACTTTATTCAAAGATGCCCATGCATTTTGTCAGGCCTGTGAAAGATGTCAACAAATGGGGTCCATTTCCCGACGTGACATGATGCCTCTGAATCCCATCCTGGTGGTAGAAATCTTTGATGTGTGGGGTATTGATTTCATGGGTCCATTTCCATCTTCATTTGGCTTTGAGTACATTTTGGTTGGGGTAGATTATGTGTCAAAATGGGTGGAAGCAATTGCCACAAAAACAAATGACCACAAGGTTGTGGTCAAATTCCTTCAAGACAATATCTTTTGTCGTTTTGGCTTTCCGCGTGCTATAATTAGTGATGGGGGTAAACACTTTAACAATCGGCCTTTTGAGGCTTTGGTTCGCAAGTACTCCATTACCCATAAAGTTGCCACCCCATATCATCCCCAAACTAGTGGACAAGTCGAAGTTTCTAACAGGGAAATCAAAAACATCCTTCAGAAAACAGTTAGACCTGATAGAAAAGACTGGTCCTTACGCTTGAATGATGCCTTGTGGGCGTATCGTACTGCCTATAAAACTCCTATAGGTATGTCCCCGTACCGTTTAGTGTTTGGTAAAGCTTGTCATTTACTAGTTGAGCTAGAACACAGGGCACTTTGGGCTATAAAGAAGTTTAACTTTGATTTAGCTGATGCGGGTTCACATCGAAAACTTCAAATCAGTGAATTGGAAGAGATACGCAATGATGCGTATGAGAATGCTAAGATTTACAAGAATAGGACTAAAGCTTTTCATGATAAAAACATCAACAGAAAGTCCTTTGAACCCAATCAAAAGGTGTGGCTTTTCAACTCTAAGTTGCGCTTCTTTCCTGGTAAGTTGAGATCTAGATGGGACGGCCCTTTTGTTGTTAACCAGGTTTTTC